>SMLS01074613.1:0-48254 GCA_004785975.1 Popillia japonica | reverse complement strand
CCCTGTATATTACTTACAGACGAATATGTTTAATCATTTAACAGGTGGCGCTATAGAAACTCGTCCAGAACCCAATTACGGCAATTTTCCCATAGTCAGCAAAGAATACGCGAAATTCAGGAAAGAAGTGACAACCAATAAAAGAGATCATTCGCAATCAACGGGCAATTCAATCCCAACCACCAAAGCGCATCGTATCTCGGGATATTACGGCACTACGAGACATTTTGCCGGAAATACGTTGCAAAGAAGCACGGCCAAACCTTACGATAAAATCAGAACTACTACCATCTATCCTGAAAACGTCTATAGATATGAAGACGAGACTAAAGCAGAAAATGAGGAATTAGAACCGATTCAGAGTAGAATTAATACTAAATCAGGCAATGAGGATGAATTTAGCAGCGAAGCAGTTGATTCAACGTCAACAACTGAATTTACAACTCTAGAATATACTACCACTGAAGTTGCAAATCAATCGAATTCGACAGACAACGAAGTGACCATGTTAGCTTCCACCATTTTCGATTTCTTTACTCAAGAGTTATTTAAAGACGTTTCAGATGAAGATTTGACTACAGATTCATCTACGACCACGGAAACGACAACCTTATTTAATGTTGATTCGATAACCGTGAAAACTGTCACTAATTCTACTGATTGTATAGAAAAAGTGGAAGCAGATTCTCAACCTAATAAAATAATCAATAATAATAATAATACAGTTGAGAAAATTGGGTCTAAAAATGGAAATCTAAGCGTTGAAGATGATGTGACTGTTGTTGACTTGGAATCTAAAGTGAAAGTGTCAACAGCGACTATGAGACCGCTTGAGAAGTTGCCACCCAATATTCTGACGTTCGATAAAGATAAGGAAGACTACGATTATGATGTTCAACCCACTTTACCGCCATCTTTACCAAATTTAAAGTAGGTATCATGGTTATTAATTGATTTGGGTCTTCTACTTTGATGTTTGTTCCAGGATTATTCCATTCTTACCATCAGATGCTCTCGATGCTAAGAAAAAGATGGATGACAAGAAGAGGTATCCAATTTTGGATGAGAGAGTTACTGACGCCAATATTTATACTTTTACGAATTTGTTTTCACCACCAATAGAGACAGAAGGTAGGTTTAATTGTTCCTTCAGTATTGTGATTTTTTGGAAAAAAATTGTAAAGAATTGGGAGGACCTATGTGGGTGGGGTCAAAATACTTTTGAAAATGAATCAAATACAAACTTAATCGTATGCCCGTCTGAATAGATTCCCAAATAGAGTTGCATGCAATAGAAATTTTTGCAAGAGGTATCAGAGCACATCTATGTATGTATGTAGTGGTATTGTGTGATTTTGACAGGATAGGTTAGAATTAGTTGTTACTTTGAACTTATTTGGAGCAGATAGATTATTTGTAATATTTTTTTGCTGAAATAGAAGAACAACATAAAAAGGTTCCAGCCCATTGCCAATGGGTTGGTCAAGTTCAAGTTCATGGCACCATAATGGAACCCAAATACAAACTTATTCGCATGTCCGTCTCAATAGATTCCCAAATAGAGTTGCATGCAATAGAAATTTTTGCAAGAGGTATCAGAGCCCCTCTATGTATGTAGCGCTATTGTGTGATTTTGACAGGATAGGTTAGAATTAGTTATTACTTTGAACTTATTTGGAGCAGAAAGATTATTTGTAATATTTTTTTTGCTCCAATAGAAGAAGAACATAGAAAGCTTCCAGCCCAATGGCAATGGGTTAGTCAAGTTCAAGTTTATGGCACCATAATGGAACTTCAGAGTAATACCGAAGCTTAAAAGACTAACCTAAGAAAGTAACTTGATGAATGAAAAGATAGATTAAAATGGAACAAACTAGCTTCGAAAGAACTTGATCAAATAAACTTTGAAAACATAATTACCCAAAATATATACAGAGAGTGGTAAAAAGATTTTTGACAGCTGCTTTGCGTTTGTTAAATGACCGAAGGCGTGACTGACTGGATGAATCTCTGAAGTTAGTAGAAATATTTTGCATAATCCTCAAGAGCTATCGCACGTGAAATTCTGGAAAAAAAATATGGAGAATTGTATGCAACCCTGCACTCATTCGCAATATGTGACAGTAGATGACAAGTAATTTTCGTAGAAGATTTTCCTTCAAGCAATATATCTCCCAAAAACCAGAAAAGGTTGCAATTAAAGAGTAAACCTAAATTGGTGAAAGCAATCACAATCTCCTTCTGATTACAGCCAAAATGTTACTTTTAAAGTACAAACGTTGTAGCTCATCAGAATTGAGAAACAAAATCAAATTTAGACAAGAAAAGTCAGTGCATAGGAAATGCAGCTCATCCACTATCTTTCACTCTTAAGACGTAACGGAAAATGCGGTTGATCAGAATTTACTAGCATAAACTGTACTCAACTTACTGATTATATTCTAAAATCTAGAGAAAAGCCAAAAACTTTTAGGCCAACACTTAAAACATTGATCTCTTCCACATTTTCATGCCTTGCTCAGGAAGTAATTCCATACAAATCTACAATTTTCTTTTCTCTCCTGAAAAAATACGAAGTTGTATCTTCTCTTAAGGTACGCCCAAATTGTTATTTTGGATTTATTTACAATAGGAAGACTTCTTTGACGTTAACATGAAATGTTATGTACAGCAGACTAAAAGAAGCTTCTAGTACTATGGACTGAAATTCATGATAAAGATAACCTAAACTGAGAAGGCAGTAAAGACGATATTAAGTTTCCAACATGAAGCCATCAAAAAGTGGTCTTCAGAAGAAGACTGGAAAAGATAAAGGTTACTTTTCGATTGTCAAATGATCGATGGACCATGTCTTCAATCATTTGTCTCCAACATGAAAATTCTCCAAAAAGTTTTTCGTATCAAGAAAAATCTATCTTGGAAGCAGCAAATGTTTCTGAAATTAAAGCATGCATTGGTTTCATTGCAAATGCCGAAATTTCAGAAAATTTGATGCCAATAAATTGTTTGAAATTTTTATGGTTTGGCCTTGGGGAAAGAAAAAATTTTATGCAAGTATTTTAATTCTGTATTTCTACATTCGCAATATGTGACAATAGATGAGAAGTTTTTATCGTGGAAGATGTCTCTTCAAGCAATATATCCTCAATAATCCAGCAAARTATAAGCCTTAGTYGGTGTAASCARCCAGTAGAGAAGAGAGACTTGCATAATCTACTTCTGCTTCAGCCAAAACWCCTCATTGGATCMAYTGAATAAGAACAAACRAAGTACTCCAATACAATTKGTATGAATCAAGAATAGAAAGCCAAGGGCAATTTTATTTGATTTCCCAAAGAATATAAAACTTTTATGCAATGTTCCAAAAAAAGTAAAAGTATCTTGCTGTTGTCCAGCTGTTGGTCAAGTAATTCACGAAGATAGCCCTTCATAATTGTGTTGGGATTCTAGTTTGAGTCAGTCCGTTGCCTTGATAACCTCAATGCCAATATGCTCAAATTTACCCAACAGTTTTTACACCTATTAATATCTCTTATTGGCATGGAAGAAGTAGTAAACAAACTTACATACAGGTGTAAAGAGTAATTTAGGTAGTTTAAATGACGTCGTTGTCTTATCTAATCTTCATAATCTAGAGGAACCAGATGTGGTCAAATTATTTTGTATTGGTTTTAGGTGGTTTTGTACCAAAAGAGCCTCCACTACTGGACAATTTCTACGACACTTACCATACAACAGGCATCGAAGCTAACGCAGTTACTGCCATAACAGTGTCACCAATCACCAAACAAAACGAACCTAAAGAAGACAGCTGTTTATCCGAAGGTTTAAAAATAAGACACGGTGAAGCTGTAACCTCCAAAAACGTATGCGTAGTTTGCGTTTGCTACTACGGTGACATAGTTTGCCAAGACCCACAATGCCCACCACTGCAGAAAGGATGTCGGCAAACTACTATTTTGGACAGAACAACGTGTTGTCCACGAATTATTTGTAGTAATTATTTTTTTTTTAATTATTGTAGAATTAGTGTTACAAAATATTTTGTTGTAGGTGAAGAAGATTCAAATCTCGTACTCGATCACCTAGAAATAACATCGAACCCTAAAGATGTCATCACCGTCGCTGATGGGATCGTATCCCAAGATCCTTTCAAGAACGTAATCAGAACAGAACCAGCACCAAATTTGCAAACTCTAATTGGAGATCTCCCAGATTATATCAGGAGGAATTCGCCAACTACAACAGATCCAACTTTATCGATTAATCAAGAATCCACCACGAGGAAATCATGGAGTTCCCCCAAACCTGACGAATTATCGTTAGATAAAGTTTTGCAGCTACTTTTGATAAACGATGAAGAAAAAACGACAATCACGTATCCTAATATTACAGGAACGAGTACTGAAGTAAATAACAGAAATACAACTAAAGAAAATGCTGATAATATTACGGAAAATGTGATTAAAGATAATGGTGGGGGAGTCGGCCCGTTGAAGCTAGCAGGGTGTAATATTTACGGGAGAATGTATAGAGTTGGGAGAATTATTTCAGAATTGTCAGGACCTTGTTTGGAATGTAAATGTACAGAAATCGGGGTACAATGTACGAAATTATGTTGATTTTTTTTTATCACATCTTGTCAGGTGTGATCGCGAGAAACACAATGAATGATGAGGACATGTTTTAGTAAGTTGTGCCATTTACATGAGGATAAATGAGGAAATGTTGCCGAAATAGATTCTCACATTTCTTTTAATATCTAAGAGTAATTATACTGCGATTAAACATGATAATGTCGAAAATTTTGTGCTTGTGATATTTTGCTAGAGGAGGTGTTCTACTTAAGTAATGATGATTTAAAGTTCTCAGATCTTCTTGTTTCTGTTTGTGGTTGTTACTGGATGATGATAAAAACGTTCAAGGATAAGTAAATTTTTAAATAAAAACTTGCACTTCCACCGTTGGGCTTATAGACATTTATGATTTCTTCTTAGTAGTTTCAATACTATCCACAATTTTTGTGTAGTTTTTGCGATTTGACAGCTGTCAAACTAATTTTAATGGTTATAAATGTCAAAATGGAATTACTTGACAGCTGTCAAAAAGTAGCTTGTATAAAGTATTTTTAACAATTTGATTGCTGTCATATTTATTATAATCATTTAAAATTCGACAATATTTTGAGAATTACGTCTGTTAATTCGTAATTTTCCATAGCAGATTGACAGCTGTCGGACGTATTTTCACTGTTGTATCACTTACAATAAGAAGAGAATAATCGTTGGACTTAAAGTTTGAGACAATAAAATCGATAATGTTACTGACATCTGTAATTTTTTTTGCGGTAAACTGTAAAAAGAAAATTATAATGGTTACAATACTTAAGCTTGTAGAAAGTTTCTGTTCCAATTTGACAGCTGTCAGATATGTTTTGGTATAGGTATACAAGCGTGTTACGACAGTTTGACAGCTCTCGAACGTTTTTTCACTGTTGTATCACTAACAATAAGAAGACAATAACCGTTGCGTTTAAAGTTCGAGAAAACAGAAACGATAAGTTAAAATTATCAGAATTAGACATATTTTGGTGAATTTTGACAAAATAATTTCTTTAATTTGACAGCTGCCAGACCTTATTGGTAGTGAAATATAGAAAAAGTCTAAGATGGTTACAACACACAATCTTGTAGAATGTTTCCAGAAAAATTTGACAGCTGTCAGTGTATGTGTTTGATAAATAAGACTATGACGTCTAAAAAATATTGTAAGTGTAATTGTTTAAAATATGGCAATATTTTGAGCATTACGCCACAATAATTTTTGTTTCTACAACCGTTTGACAGTTCTCAGTATTTTAACAGTCGTACCAATTACTTACATGCAAAAATTGGTTAGAAATATTTTGAATAGTTGTAAATGTGTAAATTTTGAAAAAATAATTTGACAGCTGTAAGATCTTTTTGTGCTAAAATGTAAAAAATTTTAATTCCACAATTTCAAAGCGGTCCGACGTATTTTGACAGACTCAAAGACGTGAAAATGTCTTATAAATATTTTAAATAATTTCACTAGGCATGCTGCGTACTTTGACAGCGTTCGAAAAAAGTGTAACACTTGGATTATATAAGGCGCTCTTAGAAAGTGAACAAGAAAACTAGAGAAAGTTTTTATTTATCTCCGATTTAAACTTAAACAAATATACGAAACACGAAGCAGCGTAAAACACATATGACAGTTTGCAACTGTCATTTATAGAGGGTTATGTTTAATTCATTTGTGACCTTACGTCTATTTGCTATTGGTGGTTTGAACACGTAACGAATAAGATAAATAAATTGCCAGATTACAGTTGACAGAAACGAAAATTGGCTACGTTCATCAGTTGCAGCTAATGAACGTAGCCATCCCCTACTTCAAAACGAGATATATGAGATTCTGAACAAACGCAATTGACAGTTAATTCTGATTGGTTGAGACCATGGCACAATCACATAGTGTGATATCTACTTTTTTACTGCGAAATATTTTGACATTCTACTCAATGAAACGTATTTGCTATTAAAAACTGTAACCTCGGCATTTTAGATGCTGTTATATGGTTGTTTTCGTTTGTTATAATTTTCTTTGTTTATCGACAAGTTCTATAACTGAAAATTTCGACTTATCCACCCTTCACTTGATTTTTTTCATCCTGTGTACCATTTAATTTGGCAGAATTTCACATTTTAGACAGAAAAAATTTAATTTTACCGGGTAAAATCAATTATAAGATCTACTATTTGCTACTCTATTTGTGCTATTTTATAATTAGATTTTACTACAATTCTTTATTTTTTTGCAATTTTTCTCAATGTTACAACTTATATGAATATAATAAAATATAAAAAATGCTCTACCATAACCTAAATATAACGTGAAAATGACAGTAGGTCGTTGTAGTAACTTGTCAGTGTTCTCAACATAAATATTATGATCATCACATATAAAAAAACACTTTTTATGAGATTTTCTTAGAATTCTCTATATACATATGTATATTTTATCGTTTTATTGTGTTGTGTTAGATAATATACACAGTTAGAACTATGTTGGTTAATCAATTAACTTATGTGAAACTTTTTGTACTTCCCGTTTGAATATCACCATTCTGACATTTTTGACAGCTGTCAGAAACATTTTCAAAGCTACAATGATCAAAACAGAACAAATTTTATATCATTCGTTTATACTATTTTTCTTAATTTGATTCTATATTCATTAATCTTGATAATACATCTGGGTACGGTGCAATTTTTTATATTTTCTGTGTGAATACCATCATTCTTGAACATTTTTATTATACGTATTTCATTTAAAAATGTTGTAAATACTTTAAAATCTTTTAATTCTAATTAATTATAAGACAATTGTATTTGAAAAATCAAGTTAATATTATAATATTAACGAATTAATTGGTACTGTGTCCTGAATGTTTTCAGACCTTTAACTCCATGATGTTTATTGTTTTTGTTTGGTATCATTATATTTGGTTCCTTTGGGTTCTGATAAAAATTCTACATTTTATATACTTACATCATCATCATAAATAAATTAATTTTAATTGGTCTGTTTTCTCTAGAGGTTGCCAACAAAGAGGCTAAATTTTGATTTAAAAAAAAACTTAAAAATTATTTTGTATTTATTTTATTTAGATTTAAATATAATATAATATAATATATGTAAACTAGGTTAAAATAAAAGTTCTTATTAATATAAGAATTATTTTATTTCTTTCAATTCTTCTTTCAATTTTACATAAAATAAATAAAACATTATATTAACAAAAACAAACTTTAAGAGGTGCGTAATATACATAAGTACAACATCAGCATTTAATCAACGAATTACATATCACGATTATAATATTTGTTTAATTCACTTAAATCTAAAATATATATTTATAAAATTCACGTCATAGTTATTATAGTAATAAAAACTATATAAATAAAAACAAACATTAAGAGGTGCTCAATATAAGTACAATATTAGAAATATAATATAACGAATTAAATATCACGATTATCATATTGGTTTAATTATTTAGTTAATACGGATCATTCATAAACATTTAAAATTCATCATTCATACAATTGCTTTTTTTTGTAAAATATCTACACGATGTACAATTATAAGAATATTATAATGGTAACAACAAAAAAACAAAAACTAGGCACTTTTTATATACAAGTTTGCAACAATGTATGACACAATAATAAAAAATATCAGTCTTAATACGTATGTATTATACATTCTTATAACTACCTATATGTACCATTATGATCATATTCAATTTAAAGGATAATTTTGTAAGATGTCTTTGGAATTTTGGGTTTAAATTTAAAATTAGTTATTTAGATAAAAAGAATCTCTTTTACGCACAATCAGTAATAATTAAAGTCATGCAACTGCAGAGTAATAGGATGTTGGTGGGTATTTTATCACAGGTATTTGTGGCACAATAATTATCAAAGAAGCTCCCTCCTAAAATATTAATTTTTATTATTGTGTTAGAAAAGAGATTGTAGGAAGATTTTATATATATATATATTATATATGTTGACATTATCATTATCAATTGACATGTGTATTAATTAAATGTAATCAGATCATTGGTGATAGGAATCAGAACTAACGGAGAACTAAAATAACATGTACTTAATTGATTAGCAGGTTTCTAGAGAACTGTATAAAGATTAACACAGATTAATTTATCTGCGCCATCTAGGGACTTAAATTCGAAGCGGACTAGCTTTTCTAATATAGATTTCGTCATCTTTATTGTATTGTGTGTACTTTGACAGATCAAGACGTCCATAATGTGAACACAATTGTTTTTAATAAGTTTTTATATTTTGGCAATGATAGAGATCATCATATTTGGACTTCAATGTACATATGTGTATTCAATAAATTGAATTCGATATGTATGTATGTACAACAAAAATAAAATAATATCGAAAAATTGTGCTTTTTTGTAGATGGAATAATGGTGCAGCATGACAGATTAGGTTATGTCAATCGCCAGGTTTGGATAAAGATTTGTCGATATTATTTAAAATACATGGTGTGATTCTTTAAAAAAAATGGTGTATGATAATGCAGTTGATTGGCACATTTAACGCAGAAATAAAGTAATTCGAATTTTCATAGATTCGCATACCATTATCACAAAACCAACTACATTATCAACTTTCCTCCATAACAAGATATTGATAACAATTTAAATACTCTTCTGTTATCAGCACAAATACGTATACTTCACGTGGATCATATTAACGGGAGTACATCTCTTTACTTGTATACATATCGCGATTAAAAATAACAAAGTTACAACGCAGGACACACCTCCTGCATAAAATAAAACATTCGAGAACGGCTTGTCAATATTTTGATACGTTTTATACAAGACTAGACCGAAAAGTAAACCTGCTAAGGCGCCGAAGACGTGGGCACCCCATGAGATGGAAGGGGCACTATTATTATAAAAATGGACGGCGTTATATATCACATCTGAGGTTACGATGACTCCCACCGATATGCATCTAGTTTTCTTATATCTGATGGATTTATAATTCTGAAATTTTATTTCGAAATAACATCAAACATCTTACAAAATAGTAATTTACTAACTTACCAGTAGCAAATCCGACATGTGCGATATTAATAATGCGTACACTCCTGCAGATGCTCCTATAACGTAATCGGGACTGATGCACGCCGCCCCCAGGGCTCCTAAAAAGCCGCCGCTCACGTATACGAGGCCTACTCTAATGCTGTCTTGCTGTCTTTCTAACGGGATGGCTATCAGGCATTGGATTACCACGTTTAGTATTAAGTGGTACCAATTGTCGTGTATCAGCATGTACGTGAAGTACCGCCAGATTTCCTCCTGTTTGTTAGGATCGAATTTCATTTTTGTGATGTCTTTTTTGGTCAGCATGGCGTGGTAAACTGTCTGAAAAATAGTATTGGTGATGGATTCAAATGAATTGCAATTTTGTTGGAAAATCCACAAAATTTGTGGTTAAACTACCTCCATGGTATGGACTTTCTCTCTTGTCACCATCTTGGCAAAACCTGTAGCCTCAAACCTAAGTTAATCCTCAGGAACAAAGACAAGTTTTGATGCAAAATTACAAGAACTGGTTTGGATGAATATTACAGAGGCTGCACCAATGGAGACCCTCCTAGAATTCACACTCTTGCAGTTATAGATGATGGCCAGATTAGTGATCAGATTGGAATTTTCAAAGCAGAGAACTTAGTAAACGCTTGCAAGAATTAGGACAGATGACCAACCTCAAAAACCAAATGCTACCAAGCTCCCACTTCGACAAACAGTTATCAACAGTAATCCAAGAATGATATTTCAATATCGTTAGGTACAAGCCAAAACAATATTTCAGCCCAAGCCAGTGACGGTGTTATTAGGGTGTGGGCAATGTTTTCATGGAGCACATTAGAATAATTGCCATACAACAATCCCTGATGGCTATGTACTACGTGAACATCGTTGCAGACCAGGTTCACTCCTTCATGATAACAGTATTTCTGGCGGGAATAGTGTTTCCCAGCAAGATAATGCACCATGTCATAAGGGTCGACTCATCATGGAGTGGTTCGCGAAACACAGTGATTTCCAAGTCATGTTTTGGTCTCCAAATTCACTTTACATTAATCCAATAGAGCATTTATGGCTCAACCTGGAAAACCAAATTCGGGAATTGCAGGACCAGTTGGTGAGTGTAAGTCCATAACTCTTGCATGGTCTTCTTTTCTGTCTTTTGGAAGTGGTTCAAGATTGCCAGATATTTCTCTTCATTAGAGAAGTCGGATATGCTCAGATACTCCTACTAGCATGACGACCAAATGTCTTCCTTACAATGATTCCTAACTCATTGCCGTATTCTTGTACATACCTGAAACCCAAGGCTTCATAGCCTTCGCGACTAACAAATTTTGTTTTGACATTTCGTAGAAAATTTCACCAAAATTTCAATCCAATTCGAACTACTCAGTTGATGAGTACTTGGTACAAGATACCTCAGACTACCTATCACCACCTTGTGGACTCAACGGTAAGCCGAGTGCTGACAGTCTTAAGAACTAAAGGTTGTCCTACATGTTATTAACAGGGTGGTCGTAATTTAATGGGTCTCGACTATAGGTGCCTAGAATATCTGAAAAGATACTACAAGGGTACAGGTATCAACATCAAGACATTATTTCCCTTACCAACCCAAGCTTAATGTGGGCGAGGACCAAAGTAATTTTGTGGAGATTGACAACATTTTTAGGAAGTCTATATTTCCTGATTTGAAGCATTTAGGTTTTGGTAATTCTCTTTTTCATAAAGATTTTTTTTATCATGATTGGTCCCATTTACATCTTCAAATTTTTCATCTCAAAGGAGTTTTCTGATCCTGAGTTTCATAAATATGTCCTCCTTTGTTTAACAAATAGTCATTTCGGTAATTATTTTCCTTACCCACACAAGCATGATGTGAATAGTAGCCAAAAAGAATTTTCTGTATATGAACAAGTGGAGCATTTTGATGACCTCTTTATTTGTACTGGTAGATCATTCAATTTTTTATTTCGAAGTTGTTGTCTGATCCTGGTTCTCGTAAGTATGTCTTCCTTTGTTTGCAATACTAATATTGCAGATTACCTTACTTACTCTTTCCCAACCAAACCATCTGTGTGGATGTGGAGAGGAGCCAAATAAAACTTTCTAGGGACCAGTTAGTGGAGCATTTTGATAAAGTCTTTATTTCATGATTTCAACCGTTTTCTTTTTCATCATTCCCTTATTTCCTAACCTGGTTAGGCCATGCACACAACAAACAAAAGTACTTGATCTAATCCAAATGTACTTACATATATCATGCCAATCGGTCACGATCTTTGGGTTGTCGAAAATATTTCAGCAAAAGTCGTTCTACGAAATTTTTGCCAACAGAAGATTTATGTTGCCGTGGAATTGCTTCATATGGGCTGGGCAAGCCAAAAGGGACACAGAAAAACTTATTTCTACTGGTGGATTTATCTGCAGAACTGTAGCTCAATTTATGCTTCCAAAGAGAACTTACAAAAGGTAGAGGAGAAATTTTGAAAACATAATCTTTTTGGAGCTGGTGTGTGAACCTGTACATGAGGATACGATAGAGCCACCAGAATTGGCACAGAAGCCTTGCCTTGCAAGTATTCTTTCTAGAATGCTGTTATTTTTGCATTCCTGATAGTAATTCATCATTAAGCCAAAAAAAAAACCTCAATGCAAAAAAGAGAACGATAGACAGCTTCAGTAAGTATGATATAAATTTTTTAAAAGAATTAAATTTGTTCAGTTTACTTACTTCTAAGATACTAGCAGCTAATATGGCATACGGTGGTTTATATTTGACGTGTAATGGCAGTTCCTTTTCCTTGTTTTCGTGCAATGGCAGCAAGAATCGATTATCACTCGTTAATGAAGATGGCGTGGTAACGGGCGGTAGAAACTTGTTCTTCTCAGGATCTATCATGTCTCTCTGGAGAAGAGGCATGCTAGCCTTTCAATCTGAAACACATATAATACATAAATATTTTTTTGAAAAAACGAAAGATGTAGTTCTGAAGAAATATAAGTAGGTTATATGTTTTTTTCTTTTGTCGTTTAGTACCCTACATGAATGGTTCCCAACAGGTGGTCCGCGGAACCCTAGGAGTCCGCAAGCCATGTCAGAGGGGTCCGCAAGATATAATTAGAAATTGGATTAAAAATATATGTTAGTACAGTAACAGAATGAGAACATTTATAACTTTAGGTTTAACAATTAGTGGGGGTCCTTGTCGTTATAGCGACTGGATGAAGGGGTCATTGGAAAAATTTTGTTGGGAACCACTGCCCTACATGGTACGCTTTCAATTAATTTATTCAACACATCATCCTCAAAGTTGTCCCAAGCTTTCTATAATCTGGCCTTTTAATTCAGCTTTGGTTGAATTGCTGGTTTGAGGTAGTGTTGCCCAAAGATTCCTAATGGGATTCACATCAGGGCTTAATGCCGTTGAAACTGCCGTATGTATGTGTGCGTTGTTTTGTTGGAATATGACGTCATCTATGACTGGCATTTGCAATGAACATACTTTTCTGTAAAACTGCGCATATCTTTTATGTGATTGGCTGGAATGGTGTTTGACATATTGGTAGCGATCTTCTGTTTCAATCCATTTCTTTGCAAGACTAGAATCACATTTTATTTTCATTGTTTTAATAATTTGCGAAGAAGTTCCTGCTGTTGAAATTTCCTGCAAAACTGCCCGCTTGGTCTTATCAGAAAATCCAAATGGTCCTCCTGATTAGCGTTTCTTCGTGTAGTTTTTAACACCCTTTCGTACAAACGTACTCACGACATTTGGGGAACGATTTAGTCTGGGCCCAATTTCAATTTGGGTCATTCCACAATCTTAAAGTCGATTATACGCTACATCTGGAGAATTAACAATTCTTTCTCAAGACTTGACAATACCCAGGGATAACCATCCGTGTTCAAGTCCATTATAAATAGCATTTACATACTCAAAAATAGCAGTATTAACACATTTACCCTTCAAGAAACCATGTTGGTTGACACTAAATAAATTACATTCATTGAAAAAGCTTACCATGCGATTAGAACAAAGTCTTTCAAAAATTTTAGAAACAGTGGGTAATACGCTAATACGCCTATAACTTCCAGGTAGGTTAGCATCTCCTTTTTTATAAATGGGTACTACTTTTGCCATTTGCAAGCTTTCGGGAAATATGCCAGATGCGGTGAAGTTGGACACTTCAAGCGAGATTGTAAAAGGAATTAGAGTTCTGAAGCTTGAGGACGTAGTCAAGCTGCGTATCAGGAGAAACCAATCAATTACGAGCAGGAAAAAAGACATTTTCGGCAGAATAGAGGAACAAGAAGAAGCAGAGGTAATTACAACAATAATCGAGGTCAGTTTTATAGAAGCAACTACGTTGACAGAGATGAAAATAAAAATGAAGAAGTAAATAGTAACAGTGAGGACAAAAGTGTTTGTTTCATGGGTCAAGTAATCGGCGACAAATATAAGCAAATAGAAACAAATGATAAGGTAACCTTTTTTGTTGATTCAGGCTGTACATATTAATTCTTAATGTTAATCGCTTTAAGCGTTTGGATGAGACCTGTGCTGTCATCATGTCATATCCATTTTACCCAAAATTTCTGAGGGAAGCGCCCTTCGATATTTCCTCTTAAAACATTCAATGACACCTTGGTCCATGGGCTGCGAGATACTTGTGATATTAGGTGGCATATCCAAAAGCTTAATGTGATCTTTACATTCGAGATCTTCCTCTGGATGCGTAGGCGCATTATCAACAATGAGCACTGCTTTAATCGGAAATTTCAAAGATGTCAAATGTTCTTTTGCACTCGGAACAAATTTGGTCACAAACCATTCCTTAAACAAATAACACTCCATCCAGGCAATTTTTTGTGACATATAATATACTGGAAGGCTAGAGCAGTTCATGTCTTTAAACGCTCTGGGTTTGGTGGACTTTCCAATTACGAATAGAAGCATCTTGTGTGTCCCAGATGCGTTTGAGTATAAAGCGACAGTGATTCCTTTCTTTGTTGACTTTTAAGTACGATGTAGACTTTCCTAGAGAAGTGGCAAAGGTTTTTTTGGGCAAAAGTTTATAGTTAAGCTATTATTATTATTATTGTTTTGGGGTTAGTTTTTCATGATCAATAATACGCTTAAATTTTTCTGGAAAATCACTAGCTGCCGGTTGGTCTGCTGAGAGCTTGTACACACACACTCCAGGGAACCTACTCCATGGCGGTTTTTCCATCTTGTTAGCCACCCATCTCTTGCCAAGAACTTTTCTTTTTTTCCAAGTTTCGAATGAAGAAATATGGCTTTTTCTTTTAAAATCTTCCCATTTATAGGAGTCCTTCTTCTACGTTCCTGCATGAACCACATTTAAAAATACTAAAAGAAGAAAAACGCGAGCATATTTTCTAGCGGAGTGGGAACTAGATTGGACGACTTTTAGTAATAACATTCCTCGTCAAAATATACATATATGTTCATACATCACAGTTTTGGAGAAGATTTTTCGCTATCATTATTTACAGTTTACATCTATATGTTGGCAATGCTAAGACTAACTAAATTGTAGTTAACCTGTCAACAGACTTCAATTTTCTACACGCGTCCGCACCTTACACTGTAAATTTGGTAATATCCGAAAATTCCCAAGAAATATCTGTATAAAAATGTTTATTTATCTAAAAGTTTGGTACGCGTCGAACTGTTTGTTTATTTATAGAATTTGTGTGCATCGATTTAGGTATGTAAATGTTACTATTCCGAAAATATGTAATTGGTGTATTACACGGTAACCAAGGAAATATTCGAGACGATTTTCGTCTACTGAAATTTAAGATTTATGCGGTTTACGTAATTTAGTTTCTAATTTCGGAGCAATATTTAGATGTGTAAAGATTTTGTGAAGGTTAGTAGCGTATGAGGTTTTCTCGTTTTAATCTCAACAAACAAGTTTGAGTCTATATCGGATGTGATTAGAATAATTATTAAATCATGCATCTTATTTCGATGAACGACCGTCAGGAAATATTCCTCTCACGAAAGGATGTTACTGTTATTATTTTTGGACTCCTAATTTGTAAATCTTGATTTATTTGGTATTGTTTAGGTTTGCATTTAAGGATAACGCTATAAGTATTTGTGGCTGTTGCTTGCAAGTTCTGTCTTCTTCTCAAGACTACCTAGCTTTCTCACACATTTGTCTTATTGTATTTGGTCATGGATATTTCTACCTTTTCTGGTGTAATTTTTCCTGGAAAATTCTAGTATAGATGCTTCCTACTGTATTGGTTAAAGGTCACTTTACACCATGCTAGATTCATACTTTTTCTATACTAGATTCTATTCTAGGATTTCCTAAATACTTTTTTAGGTGGGAGTACAACAAATCAATACGTGATGGCGCTACTAAACAGCTTTTAAGTTCTACCAACTTGACCAACATAACACCTTTGTTTCCAATAATATACTGAATTTGTATTAATTTTCCGATGTTGGCCAATCTGCCAAATGTAAATGATATCGAAGGCTTCCACGGCCCGATTCTCTATAATGAGGGTTTCCGGGTGTTGACCGTGTTGTGTCAGATCTTCTACAAGATTGTACTTATACTCCCTTAGCTCGTGACCCCACCTCCAAGTTCGAACGTCAAATCACTTCATTGATCAAATCATCCAACCTTCCTCCAGAAACACAAAAACGCATAATACCTAGGGAATCCAAACCACCCCGGTGGTACGGTTTTCCAAAAATTCATAAAGAAAATATTCCATTCCGACTTATAGTTAACACAATAGATTCTCCCACTTACAGCCTAGCCAAATATTTCGCTAGTACCCTTAAGAAATACACAGGGAAATCTTCATCTCACATCCTAAATTCCTCTTACTTCGTCAAACTCATCTCTGAAATTTCTATCGAACCTGAAGATCTTCTTTTAGCTTCGATGTTACTTCACTTTTCACGAAGATGCCCATCACCGATTCCGTCGCTATAATTCATCAGTTATTAATTCAAGACAATCAATCTCCAGATCTAGTCTAGTTGGTCGAAAAATGCCTCTCTTCAACATATTTTACTTTTCAAGAAAAATTCTATCAACAAACCTCTGCAGTCGCTATGGGTTCTTCCCTTTCCCCGGTGGTTGCTAATATTTTTATGGAAGCTTTTCAATCCACGGTTTTAGAACACGCTGATCTGAAACCGAAAACATGGTTAAGGTATGTTGACGACACGTTCATCGTCTGGCCTCATGGCGAAGACACCCTTCCAACCTTCTTGGATTTTCGTAACAGTCAACACTCTGACATCAAATTCACGATGGAGATTGAAACAAATGGTTCCCTACCCTTTTTGGATGTATTGGTTACTCGTTTGAAAAATGGTCACTTAGGACACTCTGTGTATAGGAAACCCACGCATACGGATCGATATCTTCACGCCAAATCGCACCATCATCCAGCACAAAAACAATCAGTGATCAGCTCCCTTGTTTGTCGAGCATTTTCAATTTCCCAACCCGATAATATCAACCAAGAGTTGAAACACGTCAAAACAGCTCTTCTTCAGAATGGATATAGCTCCACCAACATACAAAAAGTCATAAACAGGCACTGTCATCCACAAATTCCTAAAAAGACACCAGAAACTAACAGTCATCAAATTACCACCGTTCTCCCCTACATTCACGGCGTTACTGATCATATCCGCAGAATTCTTCGTAAGAAAAACATCAAACCACTTTCAAACTCCTTAACAACAATTCGCAAATTCTTCCCTCAGCCAAGGACGCCCGTCATGCTCTCTCCTGTAAAGTGATCTACAAAATTCCCTCAAAGTGCATCAGTTACTCTAGCATGGTGTAAAGCGGCCTTAATGCTTTCTCTCCAAAGCTTCCCACCTCACCGGTAATTTTGTCGTCATCATGTGCTTTTCCCAATTCCATTTTTGCTATTGCACTCTTTTGTTATATGTATATCCCAGTTTTTCTTCTCTTGTTTCCTCTAAAGTGCTCCTGTCAACGGGCATTACATTCTCCTCCTTTGCTAATATGTTTCTCCTCAATATTTTTATCAAAAATCATTTTGGATTTATTTATTTGTTTCAGCTACAGAATCAATTTTGATTTTCTTTGTATGCATACATATCTTTTTCCTTTATAAGCTTCCTAATTCCTTATGTCTCTTCTTGATACGTGCCTTTTCTATCTTCTCTTTTCCTCTTTCTCCGCCTTCTTTATTTCTTCCGTCCACAACTGTTAAAATGTTACATTTACATTAGTCTATGTGAAAACTTAGCTAAAGAATCGAAAAGATTTAGTGAAACTGATGCAATTTTTAAGATGATCGCTAGATAAATAGGTAAACACATCTAGCCACAGCATCTAGCTCATTTTGACTGCACCTGAAACATTAGCGGGTAGACTTAGCAATTGTTGCCTATAACTAGATGATCCATGAAACTCTTCTAGTTTGGAGCAGTCTACCGACCAGCTAGTGCCACAGATCAGCTTTTCTGTTTAACTGAACCTACACAATATGCTATGAATGCTTCATCTGTTGCACAGTTAACATTTGATGATAGCGAATCCTTTATCGAAATTATTTGAATGAAAGTTTGAGATATTCAGTAAATCAGATCCTTAACGTATTTTCGTGGAGACTAATCAAGTTTAGTCAGGTCTGGTAACCATGCTTTATAATAATATTTACAAAAAAGATTCGTTCTTCAATTCTGCATCAAGTGGTGAAAACATACATACATGGGATTCCATTCGAAACCCAGTATAAAAATTGCAAAATATAAAGTTTAACATTAACTTTAGACCTTTCTCAACGTACTACATACTAAGTACTACATACCAAATCGTAAGTCAAAAAATTGCCCTTGCATTATCTTTTTTATTTTTTTTTCTAGTGGGTAATTTTTTTTATTTTTGATTTATTTCTCCTGAAATACCAGAACTAATGAAACAGATTTTTGGGAATTAATAAAGTGCTACATACATATTACATAGCTGACAATCCCATATAGAGGAACAAAGTAACAAGGTAGATATTTAATTTGCGGTTTTCCGTTCTGTAGTTCTTTTTTGTTCACATGATGATAAGAGTTTGATTATATACATCCTGTGTTCAACCACAGATTTAGAAATAGCAAAGTTAATAAAATTTATTTTACATAGTTAAATCAAAGAAATATCTAAAATGTTTGCTTTACTTGTGTATGTGTGTATACATATGATGTCCAACACATTGCTTAATCGAAATTATTACATTGTACAAGAGGAAAATATATTTTAAATAAACTTTCTATAAGATAAACAAACAAAAAATAAATTCGACCTAAAAAGAAGCGATGCCTAATTAGCTAACTTGTATAAATAAATGAAGATACTGCTTGTATATATTCTCCAATTATTTTTATCAGTATAATATTTTATCATTCACAAAAAGTATGCAAATTGCTTTTATTGTTTGTTAATACAGATAAAAAAGCTGTTAACATTATATTTGTGATAGCATTGGCACCGCATGTAATGTAATTTGATCTATTTAAATGCTGTCTAATTAGAGACGAATTATGTATCTCCGTATCATATTATGCTATAGTTATTTGAAATTCAAGAACGTATATGTATGCATTTTCCTTAGCTTCCTATTTCAACTGTACACACATCTAATCCGAGTAATCCACAGCGATTCGTTCAAGTGTATTAACTTGTTACCGCTACGAATTGTGACAAATCGATTATACAGTATCACTCGTAATGATAATATATCCATTTTTCTGTACATTCAAAAAAACGCTACGAGGAATTGAGTATGATTTTGTCGAAATACCGACCTTTCAAAAACTTTTCTAATTAGAGATGTCCATGATTTTTTCCTATGATTGGTAACACTGCTCCAGTACGCCACTTTGACAGGTCGTAGTTACGTATGTCACCGTGATATGAAAAGTTGTAATACTACCAAATATGATGCTGAAAGTGTTGTTCAATAGTTTGAAGACAGAGACAAACTCTACGCTTCATACTCTCAAAACTATCGTATCTGAGAAAATAAATTTATGATTTCTATTATTATTTACAAGGTGTTGTGAGGTTATGTTAGCTCAACAGTCCGTAATAGCATTGCGTAGCTTATACGATTGTATTAGGTATATCTGGTCTTGAAAATTGACAGATATGGAAAATTTGTTCCCAGAAAGCGATTGTGCATCGAGATTTATGTGGGTGCATTGATTTCTTGAAAAAATCCTTCTGACAGTTCGTCAACATGATGTCCGTTAATAAAAGGATGTAATACTTTGTTTCGGTATACCATACTTCAGCAATCACGGTTTGGATGAAAATATAGCCTCGATAATCTATGTCCTTGAAATTGCTAGCCAGACGCCTATTTTTTTTTGTCGATGTAGTGGAATTTGTACGAATTCATGAGGATGTTCTGCGGACAACATTCTCATATTTTATTAATTAAAATAATTAGAAAGATGGAACCAAACCTTATTGACAAAAAAGGATTTATCGAGAACGCAGTCATCAAATTTACCTCAATAAGTTCGTGACCTGCTTGAATATTGAATTATATGGATGCAGCTTTAAATCCATTTTTAAAATGGCGTCACATGTTCCAACTGACAGCTGAACGTATTGCGACAGTTTTGTAGTAAACTTTTTAGATGAGTTGTCCATTCTTTGCCGAATATGCTCTATACAATTTGCCGTTCGTTTCCTAAGTGTTTCGCCACCAGGTTTACGAGTTACTACACCTGTTTTATGAAACTTATCTGTGCAAGCATGATCATAACTTACCAGATCTGCAAACGTAATTGGTACACTAGGAATGTATGTAACCAAACTATTATACTCTGTTTTTTTTTAATAAAGGGAGTGAATTGAATATAGCCCTCCAAAATATAGGCTGACGATAGGTTTGTTGCCGGTCATGTTTACATTCTAGACATAGCTGATTGAGTACATAAATAACATATTTCCTTAAATATTTTTCTATTATTATCTTTTTGTGTTTCTACTACGTTTAAACAAGAGAATCAGTTTTTTTTTACTATTTTTACTATTTGCTTGTAAAAATGGAACCACTGCCTAATACAAGAGGACTACCAACATCGCCTCCAAGAAAACGGGCTACTTTGGACGGTGGATATTTGTACTGGAAAAGCAAGTTATACCTGAACATATACAAGAAAATAGTAATCCTACAATAAAGAAAACACAGATAACGCTGCAAATTTCAAACACTTTAGGTAACATACATACATATGTACATACATACATATATATTACAATAGCCCCACGTTGGGGTGCTAATTTTATACAATAGCCACTTACTTGCGATTAATTTCTTTATTTTGCATGAGACTCTGGTTTGATGTTCAGGTTGGTGTTTAGAATATCTCTCAGGGGGGAAGGTTCGCTTACGTCTCGAAGTTCTCGCATTTACTCAATAAAAAATCCGTGTCTTAGATAACAACTTATACTTTATTTAAATTTCTACACACATACGAAAATAGGTTAAAAAAAGGGATGCCTTTGTATCAATAATAGTTAAATTCATTCAATTCAAACAAAAACTAAATTTAACGTGTATTACATAACTTTTTTTCCTAGAAGAAATAATGATTCGTATTCTTATGAACTGAGGTTGCTTTGACAAATAACTGGATGGCGCTTTGCCGGACTATAAATGAGTTAACTGTTTTTTTTTTTAATTTAATTTAATATAAACGCGAAAGAAAAGTATTATAGCCGGACAATCTCAATAATTTAATTCAGCTCACAAATAAGAATTTTTCCTTAATAACTAACTTTTGTTTTTTCTTTTAATTTAAATTTGCTAAAATTCTCCGACGATTCCCCTCGATATAGATAGATGGCGTTATTCTCGTCTCTCCGGTAGGTCCGGTCCGACAGGTAAACTGTGGAATGTCAGGTGTGATCTGGTTCGGTAACTCAGCTGTTCTTCCCTTGGATGGATTTTTCTCGCAATTAAGAAGTGGTCGGCCTTGTTTTGTTGGATTCTCGATGGTAAATCACTGTGATGTTTATTTGTCACTTAAACTTCTTTTCAGGTTATGTTAACCTCAACTGTCACTGGTATCTTCGCTTGTTTATTAATTTATATGTTTTAGGAGCAAATTCGTACGTGGTGTCTCCTTTGAAGGCTAATACGAGAATGATGCGAATTTGTTGATGCATTCTTCAAGTTTTTTTCGCAAATCCGGTGCTCTAATTGGCTGATGAGTGGCGTCGTGAAAATAAACAAATGTGAATCGTTTTGCAACTTCAAATTCTTAAAATTAACTTTTTATTCTCTTTTTGGATCTTCAAATGATGGTGATATTCGTGTTGTCCATATTCCAAAATATCTACTGGAGAATTTTTGTCAATTGGAAATGCTTCGTCTTGTTTCGGATGTTGAAAGATGCAATGGGAAATTCTTGTGAAAATTGGCCTTTTCGTTGGAAATTGATGTTGGGGACGTTCTTGCTGATGTTATTACTTTTCTTTTCATACCTAATACATCTATCATCCGGTGTTTTTCAAGAAATTACGTTTTGTGAGTTTTATGTCTTACGTCAAAGTGAAATTTTGTGAACCCTTATTTCTTTTAACAATCTTTTTATAATAATGTATGTCATGAATTAGAATATTACAATAGTGACTCTTTCTGCTGAATTATGTTATTGATTATTTCATTTTTAGATCGTAATCAGAGTTTGAAATCGACATTTTGACATTTGTCGAGTGATTTTCCTTATCTCTGGCATTTACTAACAGGTACTTTAGGTACATGCGTAAAGTTATGCCAAGGCAAGTTTTTTTATCTTATTTTATAAAGAAAATGTAAAAATTTGGTGCAACTTTTTATTTATAAATCGCCTTTGTGAAACGGTGAATGTCATCATAACTGGTATTGTGAGTTTGGTATCTGGGCTTGTGGCAATGTGATACTATCACAATATATATTCATAAATATGTATATTTATATTTAACAATAATAATCTATGTGTCGAGAACAAGTGTTTACCATATTATTGGTGAATATAAAGCTAGAAGACTAATTCCACAACCATTAAAATGAGTTGGAAGAAAGGCGCTGCTACCTATAGTTGACGATAGCATTAAATACATGATAAGAAGAATCATACATAGCTTTTTTACGATGGAGAACTTCCAACATTAAACAAAATCTTAAAGAAAAAAAGGGCAATAATATTATGGAAAAATTCCGTGATGTGTGTTATTGTAATGGATAATGCATCTTACCATAGCAGAAGAAGGGAAAAATACCAACAACTTTAACACAAAAGGGAAAATGCAAGAACGGTTACTTCAAAAACGTTTGATCCCTTCATGGTGCGATTAGAGTTGTTCAAAATAATAAATCCTCACAAAGAAGGTGGAGAAGGAATTATGTGGATAATGCTGCTGCAAAATATTCCTTGTCCACGCTTGATCTTATAGCTGCGGATTTTTCCGCCGAAACCGCTCCTTTTATTAAATGATATCGAAGGCTTCTACGGCCAGAGTCTCTATAATGAGGGTTTCCGGGTGTTGACCGTGTCATGGTTAGTAAAACATGGTTAGTAAAACAGTTAGTATTTAGATATTTTGGGTCTTTGCAGACCGTTTTTTTGGGAATGACGAGTGGAATTGTAGTTTTTAAATGTAGTTGTAATCCATTCATTGTCCAGATGAGACAACTTAAATCCAATTTCAAACATAGTTTGCGTTATTTTTAAGGCGATCATGGAATTTGCTTAATTGTTTGAACATGTTCTAAAATCTAAAAAGTCTGCTGTACGCGTTTGTAATATCTTATATGGTTTCCTCAAATTAACTTTTATTAGTAATCGCATTAATGATAACGGGGAATAGTATTCAGCCCTGCTTAAATATCTTTCAATTGTGCTATGCACAGCATCTATTTCTTGAATGAAAGAATGTTCTGAAGTAGAAAATTTCATAGTAATTGATGAAATAGTTGGATTTTCGTTTAAAAAGACTGTTATTGCGTACGACATCTGATATTTCGGTTCTGCGGAACACAGCTATCACTCCACAATCTTTCTCACTCTCAGATCTTTTATATTCGGATTATCAGTGAAAACTGCTTTCAGGATTCTAATCAAAGCGCTCGCAATCTCATTTCCATTGCGGCCCATTAATTCTTCCGACCATAAAGCACAGTACCCTTGTTTAGTGGTTGAAAGTTATGCCGTTAAATTATAAACATCAATTTTACTTTTATAAAAGATTACCTATCTTTTTTCCTTTCGGCTCTCATTGCTATTGTTTATCTTTATCGGAGTCGTAGCCATTGCTATCAACGTATTCTTGATATCTTGTACAGAAAGTAAGTAGTATCAATTTTATTCTCTATAAATTATACTAACCTCACTTTCTGTAATAATAACGACAATGGCAGATCATCTTCACTGCTGTATGCTGTTTCGAAATTTACAGACACATCATTTATGTTATCCGTAATAATTTTTCACAGACTTTGGTAGAAAAGAATCCAAATACAACTGCACTATGTCTATTACACATGCGGATAGTTGAAACTGTAGTATTGTCATGCGCAATTCATTAGATGCAACAGTCCCAAGTTGGTAAATTGTTTGGTGAATACAGTTCATTACTATAACATAATTGTATGTTTTAGATACAATTCTGTTTTACTAAGGCTTAGCATTCGCAACATACATACACTCATGTATTTTAGTTACGTGCGTCGTACCATTACTGTAAGGCATTTTCGACTGTAGATAATATAATGCGTGGTTCATAGAACTATGTTATACTATAATAGTAACTCAAAATCACAAACATGTATATGTTACGTACGGAGCCCGAAATTGTACACTTCGCAGGTTGTACAACGTTTTTTGTACCAACCGCGAACTGTATAGGTCATTTTATACAAAGTTCAAATTACCGTTAATTTTTGTACAGTTCGCACTCAGTACAACTTTCCTGCACCAAATTGATGGATTCCGATTATTGTTACACTTGGTACAGTATCATTTGTACAATGTCCGAAATAAACATAATTGTGAACTGTACTAGTGCACACCTTCTAGCGCGCACAATTGTGCGCATTTGTGGATAATTGACACTTTGACGTTTCTGTTAACACGTGTAAATACGAATAAGTAACGTTTTTTGTTCTTTATCAGTGTTGTTTAATAAATTGCTTCTGTGTATACCAGTGAATATTTCCCAAATACGAAAGACAATGGAAAGCGAAAGTGTGTGTGCGTTTAAAGACGTTTTTCAAAATAAAATAAGTGAATTGCGGTTTAAGGTTAATTCATGTTCAATTACAAATGAAGAAAATTATGAACAGTTAGTGAAGGAGGTTATGGAAACTAAAAATAAAACGAAAAAAACATCTTTAGACTACAGGCGATTGAAACGATACGATATTTTAACGGTTGGTACAATAACAGAATTAATTGTACCTTTACATAGGTCTAACAACAATGAAGTAAAGTACTTTCTGCATAACGACGAAATTTTCGATATTTTAAAAACTGCACATATTGGTCATGACGGATTACACAAAGTTCACGAAGTTGTGAAATATAAATACGCAAAGATATCGCGTGAAATTATTCGACTTTTCATAAGCCATTGCGAAATATGTGTAAAGAAAAGGTCCCATCCGAAAAAGGGAGTTGTTATTAAACCAATGATTTTCAATGAAATTATTTCGCGTGGACAGGTGGACTTAATCGATATGCAGTATTGCAAAGACAGAGAATTTAAATTTATTATGAATTATCAGGATCATTTAAGTAAATTTTTAATGTTGCGTCCACTGAAAACGAAATCAGCAGCGGAAGTTAGCTACCATTTAATTGATATTTTTTGCATTTTTGGCGCCCCTTCAATACTACAATCAGACAATGGACGGGAATTTGTTAACTCTGTTATAGAAGAATTGACCATAATGTGGTCCCAGTTGAAAATTGTCCACCGTAAACCACGACACTCTCAGAGCCAAGGCAGTGTAGAAAGAGCAAATCGAGATGTTGAAGAAATGATAAGGGCGTGGATGTTAGACAATAACTCCACACAGTGGAGTGAGGGTCTATGTTTTTGTCAGTATCACAAGAATAATAGCCTTCATTCTGGTATTAAGCAATCACCGTTTGAAGCTTTATTTGGTAGAAGAGCCAAATTAGGCCTAGCAGGTAGCGCTCTTCCGACTTCTGTCGTAGAAAAATTGTTTTCAGAAGAAGATGTAGAGAAAATGACAAGAGGCGTAGCTGAAGCTGGATCAAGTGAAGTTGAGAAACCAGTGGAAGTTCAAAGTTTTACAGGAGAAAAGAAATTCGTTGAAAATGAAGACATAGCAATTCAACCAAAACAAAAGATATCTTCCCAACGAAATACTAGTAATAATGTAGAAATCCAAAGTACAACCATGTTAGCTGTAGCTGCAAAAATAACAGAAACTGAAACATGTGAAGACATGAATGAATTAATATATATGTAGTAAAGTAAAGTTGCGAAAACAGCAAAAATTCAAAATACAAGAGAAAGGAGGAAAGCAGTGTGCAGAGATGAAGCAAGATTTGAACATAAGCAAACAGTTCTTCACGAAAAAACAAATAATATTAAAGAAGAATATTCAGTATTGCAAAAAGTACACCTCAATATACAGAAGAACCAACTGCTAGCTATTAGTGGACTTGAGGAACAAGCCATACGTATGAAAATGCATTCAGATTATAAATTTCCGCCAATAGAGAAGGGAACGACTGTAACAATTCCAGTGCCTGATGTGGATAGAAGTAAAGGAGATCTAAGGAATCTCATAGGTATTTCTTTCATATATTTATGTAAATTATATCTTTTCATTCTGGTTCATGTTTTCGGATATTTTAGGTATCGTTATGGAAGTGACCCCGGATAGTTTCTACAAAATTGGAACAAAAACTGGTGCGCTTTCAAATCTATATAGCCGTAGTCAGATTGCCCCATGTAGTGCCAATCTCTGGAAAATTTCTGATGTACCTAATACGACAATTTCATTACGAACTGCCAATTCGTTGGCATCAGTTGTTGGAGTACAAGGTTTTGCGCGATGTACTTGTAATAAAAAATGTATAAACAAAAGATGCGTGTGCAAGAAGAAAGGCGTTATATGTAATTCTCGTTGCCATAATTCCACTAATTGCACCAACAAATAAGACTAACACTGTATGTACTATTATTTAAATTTAAAAGTTGTTTAGATAAATAAACATGTATGATACACATCTACACATTTAATACATTCAACTTTTTCCTTTTCGTAGTGCTGTTTATTAGTTTATTTCGGATGTTGTACAAATAATGCTGTACCAAGTGTAATAATGATCGGAATTCATCAACAATAAAGTGGTGCTAAGTGCGAACCGTACAAAAATCGTTGTTCCAAGCCCGGTAATTTGCACTTTGTATAAAATGACCTGTACATTTCGAGGTTGGTACAAAAAACGTTGTACCATCTGCGAAGCGTACAATTTCGGGCTCTGTACGTAACATATACATACAACAGTATAATTCTAACCAAGCGAGCTGTCAAAATTTGTTTATAGTACAATGCGACAATTTAAAAAGAAACTGCAATGTTCTTAGGGTTAGAAAGAAAATTAATTAAAAAACAGCTTACTTTAATCAGGAAAGATTTTGAAGGCAATGGTATAAGAACCGTGAGTTGGAAATACGTGAAGATTTGAAAATGTTTTCAAACTTTTCTGAATTGAAGCAGCGTTCAAATTAGGTGTTAGCCACGCATTGTTGCCAAAGAGTTGTTTTGGAAATACTGATTCGCTAAAGAAGCAGTCACTCTAAATATGACTAGAAAAGCTTTTACTATTTCTATCTAAACTACTAATATAACAGTAATAATTCTGAAGTATCCTCTTATTTGACATTTAACTTTAACGTACCATCTATTCACACCCAGTCAAGTTAGATCTTCAGTAGTATATTTGAAAGTATAATTTTAGAACAAACAAAAAATGGAAATAAACTAAATTAGTTAAATAACTAACCTTGCCAGAAAAGTCCAAATCCAAATAAAATAAAACACAAAAAAATTACCAATTTCACACAAACGAAGCTAACGAACTTATACAGCCACTTGATCCGCCAGGATGACTACCGCAGAGTCCCAAAATAATATAACTACTTTCATGCACTAATACAGCTGCTATTTTACTACACACGCGAGTTCCACTATCGGCGGCGTTCCATATATTAATGATTCACATTAAATATAGGAAAGCACGTCTTCCTTTCGACAAAAAAAAATGTATAGATTCCCGTACACTTCAGCAGTGGTTGAATGCAGATTAGCAATCTCGTACCGTCTTGAATACGTTTATTAAGCGTTTGTTCGTTTTCAGTGTTTCTTTCTATATATGCATGTACATATTTATACATCCATATCTATATGTCATCGGGAGAATTGATAATAAATGCGAGGTGCGAACAGTATTTAGGTATTGTTTGCGTTTAGCATACAAGCAAAGTACCATGTTTTGGATGGACGTGACGTGTAGCTGTACCGGGAAATGTTTGCAATTTGTTTTCGAGATAACTATAAGACACAATATTGTATATTGCATTTAAGGTATTTACGCCAATTGATTAGAGAATACAAATTTGAGCAAGAATATCTTTAGGAACACACCGCATTGACGTACTTATGTGAATTAGCACATATTAAAAATTGCATCTACTAATGTGGCGACGATATCATGTTGGCGAAACGTTGCGCTAAGTAATAGTAATTGTTCCACATACATTGCATTAGCGATAAACCGCACTAAAATGCAATAATCTGTACGTAACATTACGAATATAATTATTATCAAAACGAAAATGATTCAATATCCATAGCAGCTTTCCCGCTTTAGCAATCTAATTGGTTTTTCACTGTTTAGGACAGCCCGATTTCTTGATCTAACTACTTCTTCTTTTAGATCTGTTGGAATTTATTATAAATGTTCACTGATTCTTCTAATTAGATAATTATTGGCGTACCTATTACCTGTCAGAACGTGTATCATACGATATTGTTCTGAAACTGTTCAATATTTTTACGTTAATTAATCTTTGAATGTTTTTTATTAATTTCATTCGGTTCGATCTTTTTTGGAGTACATCTATCCAGGCTGGCACACCATATGCCAGTATTGGTAGAATCGCCCCTTCTTAAATTGTGTCCAATGCGCTTTCTCTCAATCCCCAAGGGATTTTTGCTGATCTTGCTAATGCAAGAACTATTTTTCCGCATTTTTCTGTAATATAGCTTACGTGTTTATCGAATCTTAATCGGTCATCTATTTGAATACCCAACTATTTCATGACGCGAACCTGTTTTACTTTTTCATTGTTCAGGAATACATCAATTTCCCTCCCCAGTAACGATCTTTTCCTAGTTGCTACCATAAGTTGAGATTTTGTTTCGTTAAAGTTAATCTTGTTGTTATTTGCCCATTATACGGCTGATTCATTTTTGATCCTCACCATTGCGATCTCGCTTATTATTGAAGCTGGACGGTAGGTTTAAATTTGGCAAAGCTGCTAATTTTTGTGGTTATTATGATCCCGAAAAGAAAGTAGACTTAGAACAAATGACGTTCGAGATTTTTCAAAAAAACTGAAAAATCTAATTTTTTTATTTTGCTTGTAGCACTTTTATTTGGTCTTGCAGAGAAAAACTAAAGACACACTCTCAAAGCCACTTTTGCTCCTCTATCTAATGGTGAACTTAAAATTTTTAGAGGACGGTTCATTTTCTTTGGATCATCATCAACTTTCTTTTTTCTTATGGGCGCCATATTGGATTTTGACACAGCTAGAAAGATTTTCAACCATGTGTCATATGTTGAAAACAAAATTTGATATTATGTGTTAATTGACAAAGAATCTAATTTGATATTAAATAGGGTAGGTAGCTATGAAATTTGTAACTGCAAATCGCTTAAAATTGAGTATCGCAAAAATGAAAATCGATGTTAAATAAGGTAGCCATGGAATATTGAACGGAACTTGCATTAGTAACGAAAAAATGGCTTGAGAAGAGAGGCAACGAGAAACAAGATAAGTTATGTATTTATTAGTCATCGAACTAAAATACAACAGTAGCGAGTACAAATATTTGAAATTTTACCCTGATGTATTTTGATCAAACATTCTACCATAATAACAATAATTCATGCTTTCACATTCCCAACAGTTTGTACCAATTACAGGGGCCATCGGCTGGTCATGAGTTATTATTATGCCTGCGGTTGTAGACCATCTTAAGATGTTACCTTTCAGCATTTGCTATGGAATCTGGGAAACTACAGAAAACGAAATTCAGAAAGAACATACCGGAGTTCGAACCCAGTACTGGCGGACTGGGAAGCGAGCACACTAGGCACCGCACTACTAGCCGGTCAGTTAGTACATTTCGATTCATCTGACCAGATGATTTAATTCAAAAAATCTTCGTAGTTTTCTAATTTTCCCGGCAACCAATTACCATATTCCATTTGCCTTAAGTTATCACAAGGTAATAAACTAGGACTAACATGGACTTTGTACGGTTTCAGCTTATTTGGACGCAATTCTCCACGATCCATATTCGACTTAATTTCTGTCAAGATCTAGAAAAATGGTATGATATGTTTGTAGTCGTTTAGGATACAATTGTAAAAATACATAGGTAATATTATCTCATTTCTCTTCGTTGGTGAACGCCATTTTTGAGTTCATCACGCAACGATAATTGACAGTTCCTAATTCCATGGCTATCTTATTAACATCAATTTTCATTTACGCGATAGTCAATTGTAAGTGATTGACAGTTCAAAATTTTATAGCTACCTACCTTATTTAATTTCAAATCAGATTCTTGGTCAATTAATACAATATATCAAATTTTGTTTTTAACATATGACACATGGTTGAAATCAGAAAAAGAAAATCTTTCTAGCTGTGTCAAAATCCAATATGGCCCCCATAAGAAATAACAAAGTTGATGATGATCCAAAAAAAAAAAATGAAACGTCGTATAAAACCTTTAAATACACCATTAGATAGAGGAGCAAAAGTGCCCTTGAGAATGTGTCTTTAGTTTTCCTCTGCAAGATCTAATGAAAGTGCTACAAGCAAAATAAGAAAATGAGATTTTTCGGATTTTTTCAAATAACTCGAACGTCATTTGTTCCTCTTGGTCTGGGCTCCATCGGTCTCCAATTTATTATTTTTCGGATGGGTGAATCATTTTCTTTTCTGAGTATGTGCCCGAACCATTTTAACCTTTGCGCTTTTATATATCGTACAATGCTGTCGTCCTTCATTAGATTTCTTATTTCATGGTTCATTAGTGGCCTAAGTTCTCCGTGTATTGTCATTGATCTCAAGATTCTTCATATGATTTCTTTCCAGGATTCTTAGTTTCTCTTCGTCCTTATTCGATAGACACATTGTTTCTGCTGCGTAAGTTATGGCCGATCTTATTGCGTTTCTATATAATTTTAGTTTTGTGTTTTTACTAAGTTCCTGGGCTTTTAGCAGTTTATGGAATTTCCAGTATAGTCTGTTTCCTGTTTTAATTCTCTCGTCAATTTTTCCCGTTTATAGACACTCCTAAGTATTTGAAGTGTTCTACCATTTGGAAATTGTATCCCGAAACCCTCAAATCATCCCAGCGATCTTGTTTTCTTGAACTCGTCATATACTTAATCTTCTGCCCATTGATTATTAAGCGTCTGACCTTTGCCTCCATACATAGTGTTCCTTCTTCTAGACTCCGTTTGTCTCTTGCTACTAGCATCATCATCATACCCTATGATCTGCGTTGAACTCTGCATGATGGTTCTTTCCAGCCCCGCGTTCTTAATAACTTGATCCACAGCGATGTTGAAAAGTGTTGTTAACAGGCTGTCCCCTTGCCTCACTCCTATTTTAATGTCGATGTTTCCTGTGTCACCATCTCTTGTACTAACTTTGGCTTTGGAGTTCTCCATTGTCATCTTTGTGAGTCTGATGGGTTTCGCGGGCACATCCATACTATCCATATCCTTCAGGAGTTGATGTCTAACTACAGTATCGAAGGCTTGTTTGAAGTCTATGAAGGGTATATGCAATACTACGTCATGTTCGTAGCATTTCTCTATGATTTTTGTTATTGTGTGTATCGCGTCCACTGTCGATCTACCCCTCTTAAATCCCTGTTGGTATTCTCTTAGCTTTTTTCCGTGTATTTATTTAATCGGTTCCTTATTATGGAAGTTAGCAATTTGTATGTTGTGTTCAGTAGCACAATCGCCCTATAGTTATTGCAGTTTGTTGGGTCTCCTGTTTTGAATATCGGCGTTATCTTCCCGTCTTTCCAGTCAGCTGGCATCTTTTCTTCTATCCAAATTGCATTACTTTATTGAGTTCAATATTAACCCTGTTTTCTGCTTCCAGTACTGTTTTTCCTTTTGTAATTATCACTACATCGCCGCAAATGATATTATTTCGGTATTCTTCGAATAGTTTAGATTAAGTAGCGAATTAAATTGGATGTTCCAAAAACCAGGATCGCTGTGGACAGCCTCTGGTAACTTTTTGAAGCCTGCCAGCTGCAAATTGGTTAGCCTATTGGGAGAAACAACTTTTAGATAGTTCATACAAATTTTTTGGACATCTGGAGTCTTTTAATGATTTTAGTATGGCAGGCCACCATGTGGCATTAAACGCTCCTTTCACATCGAGGCTGACTATAACCACCACATCACCCCGCCTTAAACTGTCTTCCGTGAATTTCTTCAGTTCCATTATCGCCTCCATAACACCTTTCTTTGGTGCGAAACCAAATTGATTCCTGTTCATAAAATTATTTGGGTACATATGTATATGCCATTATCCGATTTATGAGAAGTTTTTCAAGTACTCTTCTTCCTACATTTATCAGACTAATCGGACGATACTTCGAGGCGTCTTCTGAGTTTCCTCGATTATGCTCTCTTTCCATTCTTTTGGAAAATATGCTTTGATTAAACGTTGACTGTATACTTCAGTTAAAAAGAGTGGGAATGTCGTGTAGATTCTTCTAATGCCATCCGTCCCAGGGACCCTGCCACTGACCATCTTCCTTATTACTTCCTCAATTTCTTCTCGAGTGAATTGATAGAATAGATGAATAGATAATGAATAGATTTCAAAATTTCGCTCATTATTTCTTTATGATATATCTTATCAATAGGGACGAATTATTCCATGATTCCGTTTTTTTTTTTCATAGCTTTACAGTAATTAGCTTTTCCCTCAAGGTAATTATTTTTTCTTTCACTCCTAAGTTATTCTTCTAACCCTCTCTGTGCGTTGACCCGCTTTTTATCTCGGTTAACTTATCAGTCCACGAAGAGACTGTTATATCCCATACATGTTCGATGGGGTTTAATTGCCGGGAATGGGGCGACCACAGCAAAACATTAACACCTGCTTCCTGGAGAAAATCTGTAGTTCGACGAGTAATATGAAGACGTGCATTGTCTTGCTTTAGACAGTAATTAACAACGTATAAATTGGCGCCCAACGTGGGGCTCGAACCTGCAATCTTGAGATTGAGAGTCCCCACAATGACATTAGAAGTGTTGATCATTTATTGACCCCGTAGCTGAGTATACGTCTAAGTATCGACATAATGAGATGGTCCTTATCAAGGTGGGGAGTCTCCACCCCATGATATCTCACACATGTTCGATGAGGTTTAAATTCGGTCTTGCTGAAAAAGTATGTGTGGGCGGTCATCTAGATAAGGTAGCAAAATCGTTTGTAGGACATCATCACCATAACGCTCAGCTGTCATGCTATGTCGAATAAACAGAAGTAGTGATCGGCTACCATAAGCTATAGCTCCTCAAAGCATTACTTCCACAGTCCTATTCGTCGCTGAAGACGACATTATGCCATTTTGCTTCCCAATGCTGCCGTTCTCTGCACCACTTCAAGTGTTGACGACAATGGTATAATTGATTTTTTGTCGCAAAAAAGTATCGTTGATAAAAAGTTGACATCTTTATCATAGCATGCTTTAAATGCATTCATTTTAATGCAAAAAAAATCAAGTTGAACAAATTATTCCTTCTGGGTATAACACTTCTAATGTCACTGAGTATACCATTGTCATATTAACGATTTAGTGACTAATTAAAGAAAACCAATCGTTTTTCAATAATAAATTGAAGAAAAGATGAACAACTGAAGGGGTTAGAAACAAAATGGTATAAGCTCCAATATGATGTTAGCGTTATATTTAAAAGAAAGTATGAAAGCTTACTTAAAATCAACAAATGTATACTGTGTAACTGTGCATAGAAATACATTCTAATTTTCGGCTAAATTGAAGAATAGCGACCTAACTCCGATTTTCGTAATTTTTGGTATAACGTATCCTTGGGTCCTAAAACTAAAGAAAATGGTAAAATTTTAGCGCGGACGCACCTTTTTTCGCCAGGAAAAAATAATAAAAGTATCGTTATTTTGACGTTCGATCGGACATTTTATGTAAAGTGCTGCCCTCTGCAGGACATTAGGATTACAAGTGCCCAACGTGTGGCAATTCATTGAGATTGGAGAGGTTCCAAGATAGATAACGCGCCAGATAGATATTTTAGACCTACATACTTATTTTAATTGTTTTAAATTTTAGTATCGATGGTTCGGTGTGGAAGTGTTACCAGAAAATCTCCTTCCGGAAGCAAACTCGACGTATATGTGGGACGCGAGTTGCATTAAGAACGGGGACATTTTTTGCGTGATCTAAACTATCCCTACAGCAGATTTTAGGCTTCATTAATTTGTGGGTTCGATGTCTTCGCCAAACATTCATTTGGGAGGAACTGAAGCTCAGTCAAAGAACTGCTGTTATTTGGGCTTCATTTTGCCGGGAGATTTGTTTGGAGTATTTCATGTGCAGATACACAAAATTAGGTGGCCCAGGAATCGTCGTCGAGATAGACGAGTCCAAATTTGAACGTAGAAAGTATCATAAGGAGCAACGTATTGAAGGCAAGTGGGTTTTTGGCGGGTTCGAGCGAGGCACCGGACGGGTTTTTATGGTACCAGTAGAGCAGCGAGGCACAGACACCCTCCTCCCCATCATCAAGCAATGGATCAAACCTGGGACAACCATCATATCCGACTGTTGGAAGGCATATGATGTGTTGCACCAAGAGGGGTATGAGCACTTGAAGGTAAGCAGAAATTTCATAAAACGCTGATGTGATAATATTACATAGATGGTCAGGTCTGGCATGGCTTCGCCCGGTTTGGCTTGGTGGGGCCCTATGTGTCTCGGTTTGGGTTGGTGTGATCCGGTTGGGGTTGGTGGCCCGGTTTGGGGGGGTGTGGCCTGGCTGGGGTTGGTGTGGCCCGGTTTGGGGTGGTGTGACCCGGTTTGCGGTGGTGTGGCTGGGCTGGGGGCGGTGTAGCCTAGCTGGGGTTGGTACGGTCCGATGTGGCCCAGTTTGGTTGCTTTTGGCAAACTCTAATATTCTTAACCTCAATAAGCTTGATCCGTTTATATACTAATTTCTTTTAATTATGTACAGGTTAACCACTCCATATCCTTCAAGGTTATGGAGTGGTATTCAACTTCCATCGAATCTTCCTGGCGAGCTACTAAGTCATCGATGACGACCTCAGGTCGTATCAAGGCACATGTACCTGGCAATTTGGTCAGGTATATATATGTTTCTTAAAAGATGTCGGATTTTACAACTTGACCCTACACTTGAATTGTTTCGATTGGCGGGCGAGTTGAATAATATTTTGCCGAATTTTCCAGCAATTTGAAAAACTCTTATTTCTAGAATATTTTTGAAAACAAAATATGTACAAAATTTGTAATCATAATCAGATTCCAGCATTTAATTTTTAAAAGTTCATCATATAATCTTGGCAATCGTGATAAGGAAAACCAAAAGTCGGATCTTCCTTTCTTTGCACAGTTTTCAGATGTTGCAAAAGGAAATGATGCATCTCAAGTTCTTTTAAAATTGAAGGTGAATAAATTGGGTTCCCTATACGAAAACCACATGATGTCTCTCCAATTCAGAGATCTTGAATAGTGATTTTTATATCTGATTGTGAGAATGCTATAAAAGCCCTTAAACTATTTTGTTAACAGAAGTTGACACTATTGTAAGTTGATTATAAAGTCTACGCCTAGATGGTCTACAGAAGTCGATGTTGCCCTTAAAATATTTTGCTCCTAATAGATTATGATGACATAGCAAGCTTAAAAAAGAGCACTTAGCTCGTTTTTTTACAAATTAGTCACTTTATGCCATATTGCTTCTAACCCCTTCAACTGATACATCATCGTAGTTGTAATAAAATAAGCTGTCATTTGAAGTATGATGTGATGTAGTTGTAAACGTCAAAAATGCACGTAGTTCATATATGTCAAACTGTTTCCCTCTTGAATTACAAGTAGACGCGCTTTTGACATTTTTGAGTTCCTTTTAGTTTCTGAAATACTAGAGGTATATTCGGTTAAATCATCTTGCTTTGGTATTGCTAACAAATAATCTGCTGCTAGTCCTGCGAATGTTTGCATAATGAAAATCAAATTCTATTTTCAAGGTATTGGAATTTATCACTCGTTTACACAATTAAGCAAGTATTGTTATTGTTGTCGTAAATCTTTTTTATAGTGATTTTTATAATCGTTAGATGAAGATATCAATAATCTACATGTATTGAACTACTGGTATTAATGGGAGCTTCGAAATTCGTTTTTAGTTTCTTTATTGACTCAAACTGCTTAATATGATCTTAAGTACTCTCACATTTTAACTTCATGGCTACAAAATAAGATATTTCCTATTAGTATTCTTTTACTGGCAAAAATCCAAACTTGTTTTTTCAATTCTAAATCGTAATCGAATTAGATTGTAATCTTTTATTGGGATATTTCAGGGCAGTAAATAAGTTTGTTATTAAAAAAGAACAAACTTATTGTTTATTAACTATTGTATTAAAACATAAATATTGCTATTGATAAGGGCCCGTGCTTCTCAATGGCGCGCAATTTTGGTAAAATTCCATGGACGACGTTTATATTCACTTCTTGGATCTTCTATAGTATTCTGGCTCATGGTCTTCGTTTTGGGCTTCTAAACTTTCCTACTCACTGCATAATTCACTTCACCAGTTCTGAGTGATTCTAGCATATTGACATGAAGCAAGATCGGATCAGAATATTACATCCTCATTTGGATGATGACTATTAATGAAATTTGCCAATTTAAGTAGACGTTCCACAGCTTTACCTTCAACTCTCCTAATGTAACCCATAATCCATAATCTAATCGGAAAATTTCGTTTATTTCCGAATTGGATAATGTAAAACATTTCTCATCGTCTAAAACAATAATTCTGTTGCCAATAAAGTGCTGACGCCTTAATGTTCGGTAGCTAGTTCGATATTCTAATCCATTTTTTAGTAAAAATTCTGCCAACAGTTCTATGAGCAATTCCAAATCTACGGCCTAAAATGTGCGTAGACGTCCCAATCATCTTGAGCAGATTGGATGAGTCTGTTTACTTTATGTGACGCCAAAACTGGAGGTTGTCCACTTTTCGGTAATTTGATGCATGGCTACCCTTTTTCACATTCCTTATTTGTGCGGTAAATGGTTGACAGTCCAATATTTTGGTCTCGAAAAATGTTAACAATCTCGGGTTTAGTACTGTAGGTCCAACTATGTTATAATTGGTTATAATCTTAGATCATATATATTGCATGGATACCGCTATACCATATGAACTTATAACCGATACTGTTTCAAAGATGTGCAACATGCCTTTTTCTCATTATTCCTTTCGCGAGTAAGGCATCTCCAATGTCGCTATCTTTCTCTGTACCCCCTACAGTCGCGCAAGCGTAGTATTTGTGATACGTAGCATTTTTCTTTTCTCGGCTATTTCCCACATGTGTCATTTGATGATATATGTCATATTTGTCAGATAAATATGAATAAAAGTTAATATTATAAAACTATATGTGTCATTAACTAACATAACATGGTGTCAGGTGAAATAAAGTCGGCAGAATATAAATAATATTGGAAGTACCTAAATATTAAATATAGACAGACAGAGTATAGAAAAAAAGTGAAGTTAACGTTATGAAAAAAGTGGGAAAGGAAACTGAAATAGAAAAAATGGATCCAATACAAATTTCGAAAAGCGATGAAGCGAATGTTGATCTAAGAGCAAATATTTTCAAAATAATTGGCGAGAAAATAGATGTATTAAAAAGTCTTGAGGAAATGAACACAATCCCGGAGATTGATAATGATTGAATGGAAGAGATTCTAAGGCAACCAGTGAAGATCTTGCGCTTACAAAATTAATAAAGAAAATTAGAGAGGGATGGCCTAAATACTTACATGATTTGGAAGATGACTTGAAAGTTTATCACAAATTTAAAAATGAATTACGGACAGAAAATGGATTGATTTTGAAAGGTAACCAAATAGTGATTCCTACTAAGTTGAGAAGAAATATTATTCGCAAAATACATACAAATCATAACGGAATTGAAGCCACAATAAAATTGGCAAAAGAAAGTTTATTCTGGCCTGGAATGAATTCTCAGATAAAGGAAATTGTACAGAATTGCGAGATATGTTGCAAGTTTGCAGATTCGCAGAGGAAAGCCCCTATGCAATCGCATAAAATACCGATTTATCCATTTGAATATGTTTCTCTAGATGTATGCTACGGATATATAAAGCAAAAAAAACCAAACGATTTTGGCACTGTAGATCACTTCTCTGATTTTTTTGAAGTAAACATTTTAAAAGATTTAACACCTAAAAGCGTAATAGAAGCCTGTAAGAAAAACTTCAGTCGACATGGGATACCAAAGAGAATATGTACCGATAACGGAACAAACATGGTAAATAAATATATGAAAAAATTTGCAAAAGAATGGGGATTTAAACATACCACCTCTTCGCCACACCACCAACAAGGTAATGGTAAGGCAGAAGCAGCAGTTAAAATAGTTAAGCGCATAAGTTTTTATATGTATTATTTTTCCATACCACAATAAATATTACCATCTATTTATTAGTCTCATTATTACAGACCTGTATACGTTATAATAATACGGAATAATAATAATAATTATTATTAATTAATTAATACAATGCACAAAAACATTGAGCATTGAGAACATTTTAAATTATACTTTCGTAAATCGTGCTTTACCTAACAGCAGTTTGAATTTCGCGCTCGCATGTGTTTCAATTTCGCGAAGTTTTAAGCCAATCATTTATTGTCTTTCTCTGTACCCCTGATTGTCCGGGAAGCGCATATCGAACATGTCATATGTCACTGGGACGTTTTATTGACAGGACTCGTACTGCTATTTGAAAATAGTTTTTCCTTCGAATTATTACTTCACTTTTGCATTATAATTCCTTTTTTTACATAGTTTTAAGAGGGTTAGTTGAATATGTGAGAAAACAGATTTCACATTTGTTAATTGTTTGAAAATCTAAATATTTTCTTATATCGTACACTATGCAGTTTGAATTTCGCGGTTAAACTTGTTTCAATTACACGCAATTTTAAGCCAATCATTGCCCGAGTGATACAGACTAAGCAAGGTATATAATGACCTTCATAAATAAGAACGAAAAGGAAGATTATAGTTTGTCTCTGCTATGTTGGAAACATAGTTGGGAACCTAACGCGGTATCCATGTAATATATATGATCTAAGGTTATAATATAGACTTTCGTATGACATCTTGTAAAACAATTTCAAACAAACCTAACATGTCACCATAGTAACTAACAAACGAGCATCTTTTCTACCCCAGTGCAACGAGATTGGGTCACTTTTGGTAATAAGATAATAAACTTATGTTACATACGTTTACCGATTAAATCAGTTTGAGGAATGAATTTATATTCATGCAAATTCGATGAAACTTATTAATCAATCTTTATAAAATTCAAGTTTCATGAAATCAGCGACAATAATTTTGCCGTTGTTGAAAATCTAGCACAAGTAAATGTTAGAACTGTATTAGAGAATTGACTGACGCAATTTAAACCCAAAAAATTCAATAGAAAGTGTAACAAGAAACCAAACGCACACAAAAAAATATTTTCCTCTCGGAACATACTTCTACGAACATACATATACAAAAAAAGAGTGTCTTAAATTAATATAAGATATGTAAATCATAAATAAATCACCGCATACATATTCTCGGAAAACCGTGTTCAAACAGTTTCGCGATAATAAAATATGAATTATGCTTAAGTAATGGTTCCAGGGTTGCTGAAATACGGGCGATTGCAAATCTGTTCGCAAAGGAAGCAAGTCAAAGGTCGAATTATTCCGAACATACTGCAGCTTTATTGTTTGCAATTATCTATGAATTGGAAAGTAAACAATAGGGAATGAATCACGGTAAAATATTGACAGATATCGATCGCCAATTCACCACATGTTTATACAAAGAATTTTTTCGATTGTTATGTAGACTCACAAATGAAATTATCGTTAGTAAATATTTAGGAGCTTCAATTTATATATAAATATTATGTTCGTATTAGCTTGGTAATGTATACATTAGTTTCTATTTTGAATCAGATTAGATATCGTAAGATTATTCATATCTTAATCATGTTAATTCTTATATATGTGTATGTACTTTTTAATAACTCGACTGCATGTCTCTGTTCTCCAACTCCTTATTTAAAGTATAGTCTGGGGTTATATAATAATATTTTAAATTATTACAATTTTTTAACAAATTAAGTTATAATTGTTGTATAATTTGTTAAAAAGTCATAATAATTAAAATATATTCCTTATTTGAGGATAACGCCATATTATACGTACTGCAGCCTATAACTTTAAAACTAGACAAAAAACGATCACGATGATAGGTACTGTTTTGGTTGACAATAATCCTCACTTCATTATTTCATTTCAATTAACCACATGCGATGCTACTAGTTAGATAAAATGGTTATATTCATGTACAGAGTGTATGTAAATGATTGAAAGACGTTTGAATTTCCCGCTTTCAATTTTTTGTATTTAAGTTGGTGCTACGTGCATACCAGCATCTCTGAGGGAGTTTGTTCTACTTCTTGTATACTATTTATTTATTCAAAACACTAACTATTGTATGTATTTTATTTATGCAATACTATTCCAACGTTTGACAACTACATTCTTAGTGTTCTAGTTAACGACTAACTTATATCTATCTACGCATGCACCATGTCCCATATACCTATGTCTATGTACAGGGTGTTCAGGAAAATGTGGGAAATCTCTTGGACTCAGATAGAACATTAAAAACTAAGATTACAAGTTCCCATAATTCCTAGCGGCCCTTCCCACGGAGATAAGGCCTCCTAAAAGACGCCACTGGAAAACAATTTTTCTTGAATAACTTTTAAAATACTTGATATAATTTAATGAAAATTTAATATGATAACTAGTAGTAAGGACCTCTTACAATACCTACTGCCCTTAAAACATAATTAGCTTGTTTAGTTTACCAGGGGTGTACTAGGTTGTACATTTTAATGCTTACATTTTTAACACCCTGTATGGTAAGGACTTAAAAAAATAAATTTGGATACCTTGAACATTAAGCTAAAGAAAAGGAACTCTTGTTCAGTGTCGAAAGGAATTAATGTTTTATTTTTATTAAAAAGAACCATGATTCCTAATTTTTTTTGTCTGCAACAAAGTTTGATACGAAAGTCATTCAAGGGAGAAAAGAGTTTTAGTTTAGGTTATTTAAGCCGACAAAATTACAAAGATTCTTAAAAATGCAGTTTTGTCTCTGAAAGGCACATTAACAAAAATATTTTTAGAAAATGTAAGCCATGTTTTTCTTGAAATTATTAAAAAAACAACCAAAAAATAATGTACACGAAAATTAAACACTAAATTATTTTTAATCCTGAATTCACTAAAGCTTGCAAAAATTGATCCTAAATATGGATAGACATTGTTTAGGTGGTCCCGTACAGCAATGCTAAAATGATATGGGGCTCCATCATGCATAAAAACCATAAACTATGGAATAAATTCATTATTTGTGAAATAAACAATTTTAACGACATTTCCGGAAACAGTTCAATTTTTGATTTCAATTTGCTTTAATTTAGCGTTATAATTACATATATAGAGTGAACCATATGTGAGAAATGACGTCATCGATAACTTTTTTAAATGGAACGCACTGTACATTGTTCGAGTTTTGGAATATACAGATTATTCTGAATCCAAAGAGGTATCATACATGTCGTTTTATTGACATTCCTTTTGCACTTAACCGTTTAATATTGTGTGCATTTATTTATAAAAGAAAGTAGACGATTAGTTTTTCTAAAATGTCACTATTTTGATTGATGTCTAAGAATTGTATTAATTCCTGAATATTCTGCATAATTGCTTCGAATTAATTTAAAGTGAAAATGAAATTAAGTGTACAGCAAAAAATTGAAATACTTATGATGATTGGACATGGAGACAGATCGCGAACTCAGTTGGAAGTGTGTGATTTAATCGTCAGAATTGTAGGTACTGGGCAAAAGAAAATCCCAAATAGATACGTGAGCATCATACACAATACCCGCAAAAGATAAATGTATGGGCTGGAATTGTAAAAAATATAATCATCGGACCTTACTTTTTCGAAGGTAATTTAGACGGGCCAACATATCTTCAGTTTTTAAGAGGCTTTCTTGTAACTACTTTAGTTAATTTATTCCCCAGTAGGATTCATCCTGGAAGGTTTGATGAAAGCTTATGGCTTCAACAAGGATGGTGCACCTCCGCATTATGCTGTAGATGTTCGGAGGTACTTCGACGAAATTTTTCTGAACAGGTGGATTGGTAGATGTGGACATATTGAATGGCTAGCGAGATCGCCAGACCTTTGGATTTTTTTATGTGGGGCCATCTGAAGAATGTTGTTTATAAAACGAAATCAGCAGATATTGAAGAATTACAAGAGCGAATTTGAACAGAAATAAACAATATTTCTCCGGATACCATAAACAAGGTCCAACAAGAATTTATTAATCGTTTAGGTTACTGTGCAAGGGATACAGGCCGAACATTTAACATAAACTCATGTATCTGTTATCATTAGCTATCAGTAAAATTGATAAATAACATTAGTCGCCTACTTTTTTGCAATTGATAAGAAATAGTTATTACCGTGTATATTTCAAATTCTGTCCACTAGACTCCAAGTATCTACTTTTTTTGGAATCAGTTCATTAATAATAATCTAAAAGTGGCACCAAATACAGGGTGTTGTATTTAAAAAATATGCAGATGACGTCATTATATTGACGTGGATCACCTTGTATAATGAATTGTTGCTGTAGAATGTTGAACATTAAAATTAAAAATCGACGTGTCACAGGTTTTTTTTAACCGACTTATGTTTTAGGAAATATCGAATTTATTCCATACTTTACGAACACACTGTATGTACTTATAACCTCGCGGTATTCCACACCGCATTTTCTTAAAACCCAAACGTAATCTATCTGAGTATTAAAAATTAGATTCGGAAATTGACCGCATATGCAGTTAAATGATTTAAAAAATAACTTAAAAAAATGTTTAAGCACCACTTAAATCTAACTGTGCATTCTGTATGGTAGGCAGATGTTGTAATATATTTTTTGCTCGGCTTCCATGCGAAAATGTATCGAATGGAATACTGCATCGGCTCTGGATTAAAGGAATTACAGACGGTTTTAGCTGACAATGCCTGCACATCTGGCAGACATATTAATGTAAACTATAGAGGCCGTAACCCTGCCTCGAAATTTATTAAATATATAAGGTGTGTGAAAAGAATTTGTTTAAATTACGGTGTTCTGCTGGTTATAATCTGACTGAGATTAACCGGATGGAATATGTTTAGAAAGTCTTTGACCTGCTAACAAAGCTGACTTTGTTGGGATTATTGTACTGTTTCTTGCGATAAATTATCTAAATAAAAATATTTTTGTGAAATATTGCATGAAAATTAATAAATAATCTGGAAAAGAAAATTTCAAAGAAATCTGTTCTCTCATTTTCCTCAAATTAAATATCTTATACGGCTTATACGATCCGTATTTCTGTTATGTTGGCTACTAGCGTTAGGTTTTTTCTTCTGATTCGTTGGAGACGCCCTCTGCCCTTTGTCAACAAAGTTTGTTATGTGGAGACTAAGCATGAACGCTAGTAAATTAGTATTACCCGGAAAATGATTGCGAGAAATGATAATGTTAACTGACCACCAAGATCTTGTAAACTAAAACCTAGTCCAAAGGTTTTAGTTTTCTTTTTGAAGATGTGTAAAAAGTCAGATACAAAAGAACAATGCACAATCGATTCTGGAACTGAAGAATTATGTCAAAATATTATCAACAATTCTAACATAATATGTAAAATAAATAAATATCTTGATATTTTTTCCACGTTTATAGGTCAATTACAACACTCTAATTCGAATAAATATCAAATTTATTCCAAAACCTTTACAATATAATATGGTTTTCGTTATAACTTCGTCAGTAGAATAAAAGTGACATTTAATTCGCGTCAAATAATAAATAAATAACTAGCCATGCCTATCAACAAACTTATCTACAGACAAAGAAAATTAACCTCTTGACTAGGTTTTTTTGCCATGTTTTTCCCTAGTCCTTGAACAGAATTGTTAGAGCTTGACAAAAAAATACATTGATATATGTAAGGATCATTATTCTTATGATTATAAATTTACATTTCAAAATATCTTAAATTGTCCACTATTATTATATGTAAACATAATCCTATATATCACTGAATTTCTTTGTCTGTAGATAAGAGGGATACCTAGATACCTCTTTTTATCGGACATGTCATATGTCATTCGGACGTTTTGTTGGCAGGACTCGTACTGCTATTTGAAAATGGTTTTTTCTTCGAATTATTCTTTTACTTTTGCATTATAATTCACTTTTTTTACATAGTTTTAAGAGGGTTAGTTGAATTTTTTACTACTTAATATCCTTCATTATACAGGGTGTCCGCGAAATACAAAGCATGCTTTTAAGGGATGATAGCTACACCGATTTAGAACCAAAAACATATAATACACCTTGGGTCTATCTGTAAGCGTAAACGAGAAAAAAAATTATTTCTCATGTCACAAACTTCGATGCATACTGTACACCGGCAGCTGATCAGTGCAAGATTTACCCGACGATTACAGGCGTGTGTTGCAACACATCCAGCCTTTCCTGTAATACATTTTCTCCTGTCTCCCAAAAGAGTCCTTTTTAGGACCACCAATTTATCAAAAATAAAAGAAAAGAACTCAATTTTGTAGTAGCCTTTACGAAAGAGCTTAAAGCGCCATAACATAATTGCAATAATTACATTATTTTTGTTCAATGCGACTTTCCCTCAACTTAAATTTTCATTTACCGATCGAAAGCTGCTATTAAATAAGCCCTTTTCACTCTAACTTCAACATAACATCGATTTTATTGTCATAACATTATTAAAAAAAAACGCAAAGGTACCTTTATTTTAAAACGTATGGCCATTGACTTCGTACGATACAAGTTCAAGGTCGTATAAATAGATGATGTTTGGCTTGCATCTGCGCTTCTAATGAATACGAGTACAGTGTGTTGGAAGAGAAATGACACCACGCTTCAATTTCAAAGTATGAAATAATTCGTTTTCATCGTTGTTTTCAGTTATTTTCAACCCTAAATTTTTGATATAGTTTTTTGGTTATTTAAGAAGCAATATGGATGAGTTTTCTTGTACAGTTTGACCTAATAAGGTTTTTTAGAAATAATTTTTTTTCTCGTTTACGCTTACAGATAGACCCAAGGTGTATTATATGTTTTTGTTTCTAAATCGTTGTAGCTATCATCCCTTAAAAGCATGCTTTGTATGTCGCGGACACCCTGTATAGGTCTCTCAGATGATGCCGTTGAAATGATCAAAAATTATTTGACAAAAAGGAAACAATTGGTTTTCTTGGGTGATCGAGTGTCAGATGCGCGAGAAGTTGGGTGTGGTGTGCCACAGGGATCAGTATTGGGCCCATTGCTGTATATAATTTATACCGACCACTTAAACGAGTAGCTACAGTATTGTCAAGGTCATTACTATGCTGATGACACTCTGATTTATTTGGCATTTGATCCTGCGGATATTCATTTGGCTAATGCATAGATTAATGACGATGTTGAAAAATTAGTCGCGTTGGCTGAACAATATTATTTAAAAATTAACGCAAAAAAATCTTCAGTTATTTGTTTCTCCAGAAAAGCGTATGAGGCTTATGTAAACTTATTATCAGTGGAAATACGAGGGCAACAATTACAAAGACAAGATGTTGTGAAGGTCTTGGGTCTGACATTGGATACATCGCTGAGATTTCGAACGCATATATCTGCCGTGATCAGGAAGTCCTTTGGTGTACTGAAATTACTATATGGGAATAGGCATTATTTGGATACGGATTTAAGACTTCTCCTTGCTAACTCATTAATTTTGTCTAGCTTTGATTATTGTGATGTTGTCTACGGTCCAGGTCTAGATTACGTTTGCCGGCAGCGAATTCAACGCTTTCAGAACTCTTGCTTGGTTTTTATAATGTGTTTGGAATTTGAAGTTACTATTATTACAATTACAAATATTATACAGTATGGCTTATCGAAAATTAAAACAATTTCAATAAAAGGATTGGCTATCTTCGAACATCAAGTGTATTAATGGGGACCATACTCCAGACAGGGCGAGGGCGTAGCCCGAGCAGTGTATCCCACATTTTGGAACAGCTGTGGAGGCTTAGTCGCAATAGAATAGGTGAATTGTCGATTAGATCAAATGGCAACTGCTGTGGCGGTTTAGGTCTGTCGTGCGCGCTGGTCTACTGATCGCGCTGGTCCACACGTGGCTGGTGCGACCAAACTCGAAGAGTTTGGTGCACCAGCTAGTTATATGCATTATATGCACTGTGAGAAATTATTTGATTGATTGCTGTCGTGATAGACGTTCTGTCGGGTCGTCGCGTAGTTATACAGAATTTTTGAACTTTTAGTGCTAGTACAATTGGAATTGTTTGTGTTTTAGTGTCCTTTTCGTTGCAGAGATACAGTAGTATCGTTTTTCGCGGCGTGAGCCCCTTTTTTTGACTTATTTGACTTTAGTGACGTTTCTGATTTTGACTGACTTATTGAAACGTTACATATATATACATCGTTTTGTGACACTGCTGTCATCGCATGGCCCCGGCATATATTGCTGGAGCTTTTTATGCTTTTAAATGACTGGAAAAGAGAGTGATGGCGGACACGTGCTGGAGAAAGTAGCTGTAAATACGTTGGGAAGGAGTTTGCTTACCATGAGATCACCACTCGTGACATCAAACATAAATATGGATGCAAGTAGGTATACAGGAGATCGAAAGTATGCAGTATGACACGTTGACCCTTACCGAATGATTAGATGTAGAATCGGTTTGTGAACATTCTCCGCTCGACGATCACATAGCCAGGGCTAGGGAAGATGAAGAAAGAGAAACCGAGAAATGTAGAAGCATCCTACAAACAAAGAAAAAAGCAATTATTAGGCAAAAAAATGTTAGCATAGATGTAAAGAAGAGAATCGAGCTAATAGAAGAGTCTCTAGATGTTATTGCTAGTAACCGTGGGTCATGGAAAATGGCGGAAAGCAGTCGTTCAAATCAGCAGACGCAGACGACTCCGAACGTGACTTCTGTATCCTCGCCAATTAAGAGGCAAACCGCCGAAAGTTCAGCTGCTGAATGGTCGCAAGTAGTCAGCAGGAAAGAGAAACGCAGAAAGGGCATGTTAAATAAAGGAGGAGGAAAAGCAAAAGATCTGGAAAACCCGGAAAAAAAGGGAGGAAACCAGCAAACGGCTATCGCTTCCGAAACTGAGAAGAGAGAAGAAAGGGCAAATCAACTAAAACTAAGGCCGGCGGCGTTTTAATTAAACCTCAAGGAAAAAGTTATGCCCAAATTCTAAAAGAATTACGACTAAAAGTCAAAATTATATGTGAGAAAACAGATTTAACATTTGTTAATTGTTTAAAAATCTAAATATTTTCTTAAATCGTACACTATGTAGTTTGAATTTCGCGGTTAAACTTGTTTCAGTTTCGCTCAAATTTAAGCCAATCATTGCCTGAGTAATACAGACTCAAGGTCCATACAGACTAAGCAAGGTATATAATGACTTTCATAAATAAGAACGAAAAGGAAGAATTTAATTTGTCTCTGCTATGTTGGAAACAGTTCCTAGTTGGGAACCTAACGCGGTATCCATGTAATATATGTAAAATACATGATCTAAGGCTGTAGTAGTAGAAGATGACTGCGTTCATAACATATCTAGCGCAACTTCTACGCTACTGAGCACTAGCGTAGCAATCAGAACTACAAATGACTACAATTGAACGGCAGAATGGGCAGAATCTTCGTTGT
>SMLS01074612.1:0-30603 GCA_004785975.1 Popillia japonica | reverse complement strand
ACAACAGTCCCGACGATCCGGATGTGATATGGGGCTTTTAGTAGGTATGCCACAATGGTGAATCCTACACTAGCAGCCACTGACATCTTAGTCCGATGTCCATAAAGAATTTTCTCCCGGCAAAAAAAAGTGGCAACTCAGCGATCATATTATGTCCCTCATCAGAGGTTTGGACCAGATGGTTGTGGACTAAATTTTTTCCATTTCCTCTGCTAGTTTAGTATGGTGAGGTCTCTTTCCTACATCTTGGAAGGTCCATGTTGGTCACCATTGCTGTTCCTCTGCCAGGAAGAAAATCGGCGGCCCTATTGGTATAACCTGAGTTGTTTTAGTGGATCTGGCGCAGTGGGTGAGATTGGAATTTCCTACAGAATTCGACTTTGCAAAATATTTCTTTTCGTTTACTATTGAGTCTCCAGACATGTGGTGAAATTTGCTGCATTGAAGTTTTTCAGATATTTCTAAAGTTTCTAGAAACGTTCTGAAGAATGTTCACCACAACGTCAAGCAAAAACTTTTCTACACCACAACATCTGAAAGATTTCAACATAGTGAACAATGAACCAATCTTTGGTAAACTATTTGGCTAAATTTGTTTGTACAGGTGCGAGCTTATATTCCATTCATATGGCATCGACTCCCTTCATGTGTATCCCAATGGTTAATTTATGGTTTACCACGACTTCAAGATATCTTAGTTCCTTATTTGAGATGATTTGTTTCCCGAGAACAACACATTTTATATCCTCCCATTTGTAAAGATTTTTAAACTTTATTGGGCCCGATTTTTCTGGGGGAAATTTCTAGATCTGTTTCCTTCATACGTTCTTTAGTCCACTGGAATAATTCGTTGACTTTAAAGAGCAGGTTTTTAGGGCTTGACATCGTCGATATGCATAGGTGTGTTCGTCAGTTTATCTGCAGTACTTGGTCATCGTTTCTTTTTGCCGGTGGGAAGCCTTTTATAGGTTACTGAGGTACTCGGTTTCGTCCTCCGGAGTTCTCTAAAGCCAGTGTACCCACTAGAATCCACCCATGTTTCCCTCTTACACCTCCTTGGAATATTTATTTGAAAAACATCAGGAAGGTCTTGAAGCTAAGCTGTTTGCTTTCTAGTCCCTCATCCGTTTATTTTGCTTGCAGTTGCTTGCTGCTTCTGTATCTCTGACCATTAGTTCCACCATATTTTGCTTTGTGAGGCTCACCTCTAAGTGACAATTCTTGGGGAATTCTGGAGGAACGAAATTACTGACGGGCTAGCTAGAACAGCCAGTGAACGACTACCCATAGGTCCGGAACAGACGTGTGGAAGGTCTTATGGTCTATGGTCTTCGTCAGAACACAGCTCGCTGCCAGACACCGGTCCCACTGGAGGGGACTCACTGGAATGAGACACTGGGGTTTCATCCGTACCAGGATAGGCTCCGTAATGCCGTCTCTTGCGAACAGGCATCTTAACTGGGCACTGCATACTGAACAAACACCTGTTTCGCATGGGCCTAGCTAACTCTCCTCAGTGTAGAAGCCGCGGAGGGAACTGCCGTGCATCACCTTTCTGACTGCCCTGCATGGGACATGAAAAGGCGGAGCTACTTTGGGGTCGACAGATTGGACGAACCCAGACTAGAGAAATTAACTCTCGATCAGTTCGCACACTTTCTCTCACAGGTGCAACTAGGCTGGAGGGCGTACACGATATGGGGACATAATAGACCTTTTTGGCCGAGCGGCCGCTCGGAGTCACCCGCCCATGGGAAAAACAAGTGACAATTCTTTCGTTCTGCCATTTTTCACAAAGGAAAAGTAGTTGGTCATCTAGAGTATTCCAAAGTGTTGTAGACGAACATAAACCTCAAGGATGTTTGCCAAATACTTTGAAATGGCTTTCACTTCAAGCTAAACGAGGATTTTGCCTCATGACATGAACTTCCATGACCAGTAATGCTTCCAATTACTTTAGTGACCTCTTCAATAGCATGAACTGTCCTCTAATTCAAATTGTCTTTTTAATAATCCGCCCACCTTTCGGAGTTTCATATCCAGTCTAGTTTTTGGAAATCTCTCATATGTTTTCGACAAGATACTAAGTAGACAGATGGGAGCTGAGAAGTGTTAGAAGATAAAACTGTATTACATCTATCGGGAATGCCAAGTTCAGAAGACCATATGCTTTATGCTATCGCCATCTACTGGTATACTCCACTACAGAGCAAAAGATTTGGCGTATAATCATGATTATACTATTAACACGTTTTTTTCAGTATACAGAGTGTGCAAGTTCGAGTTGGTACAATATTCCTCTTTTTTAGCAACATTCCAGCCGTCACTCCGTATAACGATTTTTACTTAGCCGATACAAGCGATTTAATAACAATAATGCCCGCCGTAATGATCTCCCATTACGAACAGCCCGATTTCTGCAATAACCCACCGTTACATACAGTGTTATGTATAACACGCTCACAATACAATTACACGTCCGTTGAAGATATGACTGTGCCGTAATGCACTTGCATAAATATTCAAATAGGGCCGGACAAGGTCAATCCCGATTATAGATCTAAGCTTTCAATCTATAATACCATACATCGGGCTGTGGGAGAAACGGCATCGAGAGAGCCGGCTTTTAAGCATGACAGAACACCACTTAAACTTAATCAGAGCACGCATCATTCGTGTTACACTATACACACTCTTGTGTATTACATACGTATACGTATAACACACACAAATAAAACAGAAGAACGCTTTATGTATCAAACATAATAATCTCGACACAATGAAGTTCAATCTGTAAAAGAATCCGCGCGAAGTTAATAACTGTTTCCATCGGACAGGTTTTCTACTTGCGAATACATCGTAAAATTCGCCCGACGTGCACGTTTATTTATCGGCTTACCCGGTCGAATTTGTCATGTGAACGTAATGGTTTCTTTTGAGCGATTATCGAAGGTGTAATGCTCGTTTTTTCTAAAATGATTTTGTTGCAATTTATTAAAATTCAGGACAAATCATAAAGAAGACATAGACGAATGATAATAGAACGTGTCCCGTTTACATGATATGCAAGTAATATAATTTATTAACGACTAAAATTATCGTTAACACCACCTATTATTTATGCCGGTTTTGTCACATTTTCCCCGAAATCCTGATATATTTACGAAAGCTTGAATCTTTAAGATTATCCCAAAGTAATGTATGCGCACTTAATGCGCAAGAAATTGGTTTAAACAGCCAGAGTACTCCCTTTAAGACCGCATAATTTATAACAACAAGGAACAGGATATATGTTTTAAAACTGTAAATGTATTCTTTACCAAACAGGCGTTATTAATGGCTGTTATCAATATAGAAGAGAAGAAAAAGGACAATACAAAACAGTTCCTGACTGGTAAAACAGAGCTATTTATATGGCTTGATTGATTTAAATTTAAAATCTACTTCCTTATCGACTCTGATTATATGTATCGGTGGATTCGATGAATGAATTGTGTTGTTTCAGAATCATATCATTGTCTGGTAGACGGAAATTTGTATCAGTCACATTTTCGAAACATGTATTCTAGTCTGCTTGTATATTTAATGTAGGGTAATGTCGTCCTGTCCTGTCTGTCTGGTGAGGTTCAGTCATTTACGGGAATATTTGAATATTTAAAGAAGAAGAACTGTTTCAAAACCTGACCTCTGCGACGTGAATTGATATGACCTAAGGCTATATTTGCTTTACAATTATTCAAATCGAGAAGGAGATTTATATTTTGTCTGGTATATTCGAAATAAACTCTCTTCCAAGCATTGTTTTCAACTCTAAATTACAAATCAGTTTTGAATACCATTTCTCTAAATTGTTTCCGATGCATTTCTCCTGGCTATGCTTTTAATCCAATATTATATAAATATATTTGCTACCAAATACTTTCAGCTAGGTTCAGCTATTTCCAAAGATAGCCAAACCGAGATTGTCTATTATATATTCTGGTACCCAGATCACTTTTCCTTCTTTACTTTTTCATCTATCTTATCAAAGAGAAGGATGGAAGGTGATGGTCTCAATAGCTAGGGCTAGCTTTTGGTGAGATTATATCAGCTATCAGGAATTTTTACCTCTAATAGGAACTTCTTAAAGACAGCAAGACATCAAAGACTATCAGATGCCCTGGTAATATTTGAGAAAATATCTGCAACATACTTGGAAGACCTTGGACCTTGGAAGACAACGATTCAAAGTAATGGTTCCAATATTTATCACTAGCTTTTGATCAGATTATGCAAGATATCTGGAATTGTCATCAAAGATTGACGTAGACCTTCGTAATATCTCTACGAAGAAAAAACCATAATATTACGATAACAAGAGATCAATAAGTCTATTAAATGGCAAATGGTATTCATGGGCTAACTGGATTCCTTAAGTAAAGTAGTAGCAAAGTAACATCAGAACCTTAGAAACTTATCAATACTTTATAGGCGCACCATTTGCTATAACTATACTTTCAAGTCTACGTCTTATAGACAGAATTAAAGGATGCATATTGTAATTGTTTTGTAAATTTTGCCATCATTCTTGTATACATCCCATACAAACCTTCTGTATTTCATGGACGAAAATTTCGATTATTTTTTTTTGCAAGATACCCCCAAATGTTTTTTCAATAGGATTCAAATCCAGACTTATTAGACAATTATTCTGTAAGTTATAAAATAAGGCATAGGTTATACTCCAACAATGAATAATTAGTAACCCATTGAAAAATAAAATGACTAGGATAAACTTGACAGGCTGATGGCGGCATCTCGTTCTCTAATATCGGTAAATAATTTTGGGAGTTAAAACTCCTGCTAATTCTCCAGCATGAACCAGGAGTCTTTGCACTTATCCATGCCAATACCTTAACAGAAAACCACCGACCACTTCGCAAGACAGGTTGGATATAGTTTTCGGAAAATTGTTGATTCCTTGGTCGATATAATAATAATAATAATAATAATAATACTCTTTAATGCCCGACAGAAGAACCTAATAATAGGACATTACATAATAATAAGCCAATAAACTAATCATACTACCTATATATTTATATATCTAAGCTTTATGATACAAGTTATTATCAACAAAGGCAGTAAATAATAATATAATGAATTCATATATGTACAACTAATAATAACAATGATAATAATAATAAATAATAATAATAACATGGAACCAAACAAAAGTAATTATTATACCAATTATAATCGGTGCAACTGGGAAGATCCCGCAAAAGCTACATGATGCTCTTAGAACGTTGAATTGGCAACCTACAGTATATAAGCAACTACAAAAAATAGTGGTGCTGGAGTCTAGTAGTATTATGAGACAAGTACTGAGCCAGAATACATAAATGACATATATGCACTGAACAATGCACAATATCATACCTCTCCAAGAAAACAAATAAGCGCACCCTCCCGAAATCATGAATGCTGTATGCACAACCCTCTGTAACACTGCAATTATCAGGAGTTTGGATAGGTTACCACACACAGAAAGCAAGATCCTAGCTGACACTGATATGCTTGCCTGCTCACCTAAATAATAATAATAATAATAATAATAATAATAATAATAATAATAATAATATTTTTTTTTTAATTTATTAACTCAAAAGCATACCGTTAAAAATGCAACATAAGATATATAAGAAAGTTAATTAAATAAAAATGTGTACTTAACAACTAACAACAATCGACGGTACATTAGCTAAGATTATATTACTGCTACTAAGCTGTAAAGCTTGTCAGTAGCAAAGATATTGATCGATTTGCGTTTGACACACCAACCACAAAACCCAACCACGAAACATCAAATACTTCATTAAATCAACAGTTTCTCTAGGTGACAATAGGGCTAAAGTATTTTTGATGATGGTTACATTGTGGTTGTTAATACATGTAAGCTCACATTCATGTGTAATTCAATATTACAATCAAATACTACAAAATACTAAAAACTAAACACCTAAATCAAACAACAATATGTATATAAGTCATCTGCACTTTCCAAAGGGTTTTTTCCATACTTAAGACTAACAAAATGAGAATTGAGTCATCTAATAAATTCTTAATATTTCAAATAATGTAGAAATTCTAATAATATTATTCTAAGTTATTTCGAAATAAATGCTAAATTGGGATACTTCTTGCTTCAAATCTAAAATTTAACCGAATCAATTTAATCAAGTTTATAAATCGAACAAAAAAAGTTACAAGAAATCAGAAGTATTTCTCTTACACTATGTACCCTGTCTTTACCACCTTAGTCCTCCTAGACTACTTCATTCCGTATTTAGTAAAAAACAAAAAGAAACGTAATAAAACAAAACAACGAGCCGATGAGTTACAAAGTAACATAAACAAGTAAATTTAAAAGTTATCGATTTAAATATAAGACAAGTAATTCAAATCATGGATACCAAAGTCCATTACACAATGGAGCGTAAAATTAACAAAATCAGTGATTTAAATAATAATATATAATCATACATAACTACATAATCCAGGCAAAATCTTACACCACATGTCAATATATGTTCTCAGTAATATTGCTAAACAAATACATAAAAACATTGTGCACCAATAAAAATTATAAAAAGTTTAAATATAAACATGCAGTTCAACGACCCAACATAGGTTTTCGTATAAGTGACCTGTAAAAAACAATCCATTTCGCACTTTTCGTAAATTTAGACCAAACACCGAAGATACTCGTAGAGGAGAACCTTATTTTATTAACCCAACTCAAGAAGCCATGAATTAATTTTTCGTTTAACTTCACTAATTAGTCCAAGATTTTTTAAGTTTGTGGGTAGCTTATTTAATAATTTAGGTAAAGCCACTCGTCGATGTCGCAAGCCATATTTGTTCGTATGTCGGGGAACCACGAGATCCCCGTCGGCAATAGCACGAGTTTGATAGTCATGTTCGCGCAATTGAACTAATTCTCTATTAAAATACTTCCTTGTATACATCCGCGATAAGAACAACTTATTAATGTCTAGTATGGCCAAGTCTCTATAGATTGTGTGAATATCCATATTTTTATCAATACTGATGCTTCTTACGATGCGATTAAGAGTCATTTGTAGCTTTCTTAAGTAGCAAGTAGATGTGTGACCCCACACTGTTATAGCGTATGATATAATAGACTCAACTAAACCACTATAAATTAGTATTAGAATGTTCCGAGGCAGCAATTCCGCCATATAATAGTATATGCTCGCAAAATATTTTAACTTCTTGTGAAGCTCATTGATATGGCAATCCCACAGGAACGACTGGTCTACTAACACACCTAGGTAAGGCTGTTGAGGAACTTGCGACAGAAATTCACAATCACAGTCGTGAATGACATTTTGTTGCCGGTTCGAGTGTAATTAGTTTTCTTGGTGTTAATTAGTAATTTTTTATCATGTGCCCATAGTTCGAATCGATAAAAATCTGCTTGTATTTTTTCAATTGCTTTGCTTAGGTTCACATGTGCTGATGTAATCAATGTGTCGTCCGCGTACAATAATAATAATAATAATAATAATAATAATAATAATAACAATAATAATAGTAATAATAATAAGAAGGGCCCAAGATTAGAGCCTTGGAGTACACCTAATTTAGCAGCAAATTCATCGGAGTGAAAGCCGTTATACGAAACGTAACACTGACGATTGCTTAAATAGTATCACATAAGTTGCAAGACTGATGGAGCAGAGCCGAAGGAATTAAAGTTTAGATAATAATAATAATCGCAACCAACCATTATTGCAAAACTGAAAAGGCTTTTCGTTAGAAAAATCAACAGATTCCCAATATTCACCATTTTGATTTAACATTAAATTTGCATATTCTATCCGGCCCTGTTTCTTTCCTTAGTTAGAGTAGGTCGAACAATTTCTCAGTCCTACAACGAGCAGTGACCACAGAATCAGGAAAATGTGATTCCTCTTTCGTCTTGGAGGACGCTTCAATCGTTGCTGTTTCGCCAATTTTTTTTTAATTTAAAAAATGCAGCTCTTACTAACATTCAAATCTTCAATTTCCCATAAAGACCATCCTCTTTCTAATTTGGATATTGCTCTAGTCCTTTGCTCTATATAGTTGCAATCATGGATTCATATTTCAAGTTAAATTTTTATAAAATCTGAATTGATGACAGTAACATATGACATGCTTCAAAATATGACATTTCTCGCAACGCCTATGATTAAAAGTCGAAGTTATACACAAAAACATTTCCTTTACTTAACATAGTCGACAGGTGCTTAAAGAAAGGCGACTGTACTGGTAAACGGATTGTTACAAGCTATGCTAATTTGCTCAAGAGTATGTGAACTGTGTCATCCACCAACGGTAGTTGGTTTTGTATAATAAAAAGTGCAGAGGCAGGGGAGGCTGGCGTTTTTGTAGTTTCAGTTCACAAAATTACGTTATTCATGACAACTAATCACAGATTTTGTAGTTTCAGAATTGATAAGTGCAACTTCAAATATTGAGCTACGGAATATTTCTAAACTAATTTTCTATTGATATTAAGATTCCACTTTAAATTTAGTAATTCTTAACCTTTATTGGTTTTAAATGTGTTCGAATTGGAAGTATGTATCTGCTGATTGGGTAGATGCCACAATAAATTGATAAAGTTGAAAAAACTGCAATAATTTAGCTCTTACAAAATGATCAAATTACAATAAACGGCAGTGTACACATTCCGCAACGAGAAAATAAACCAATTATTTGCAATACCCCAACTAAAGCAAAAACGAACACACGTGCTACGTGTAGAGGAGAAAGATCGTGGGACAGGAAAATAGGATGATCGGGATTACGCCAGTATCCGGCTTCTGAATCTCAAGGCCGGTAGCCTCGAGACATGCCCAACACTAGGCGAAGTGGAATACAACACAACAGAGGCATCGTCCTCAACACAGGTGGTTGGGAAGGTTCAGCCTTAATTACAGGTAGCCAAACAATTTACGAAAACACTTTAGCGTAGCGTTTTCTTAAGATGATGGGTAGGTATGTACATTATCGAAGCTTATACCGGGTACAGTTTTCGATAAAATTATACCTATAGGATTCCGAAATAATGTCATTGTCATAGTGAACAGAAATATTATACATGCCAACGTATAGGAACATATGTCATTTGGACAGGTGTATACTTGGTACTAATTTACGGAAGTTTGTATTCCTGTAATACAAAAGTAATGTGTGCAATGGTATTGTACACGGTTAACTGCTCAGGAAGGGATACCATTTTCCTGGCACCTTAACCTAATGTTCCGCCGGTGTAAGCACGAAAAATTTCCCCACATCCTTTCAACCAAGGTATTATATTAGCCACCCTAGCGACATCGACAGGTGGAATAAAGTTAATATTATTATTGCATGCAATTAGTTGTAAATCGATAATGTACACAAACTAATTTGGTTTAAATCAGCGCCCATAGAAATACATATCTCCTAGATGGAGAGGATCCATAAGTATCGATTGGCGCCGATACAACTAACTCGAATATCCGTATACGACACGAATATCACAATTTAATAATCCTCATTTACATTAACATACCATCTTCCTGCAATAACGTCGACGCAGAATATATTCGGAAAGAATTTCGGAATAACAATAGCTGTATGACATGCCTTGCTGTAATATTCCTGTTTTTAAAACGTAGGTTTTACGAAATTTATTATTTAATAATGGTAATAAATTTATTGTTCTCGAGGCTCGCGCGTATTTTCCATATAGATATAAATAATTGAAATTCTATACGTATTGTAAAAAAGGAGAAGCGTTGTTGCTAATAAATAATCTCATTGGAATTTCAACATTCTTTTTACCAGATTCGAGAAAGAGGATAATGATATTTTTGTGAATACCGTTTGTTTTAAATTACGTAGCAATATTGTCTAGATCTACAAATCCTTTTAGGGCCCTTTGTAGTACAAAATTGTGTGTAATTATCCTATCTACTAACACAATTCAGAAAATACAACGACATTTCGAGGATGTAAAGCCTTGATTCAACCAATAAGTGGAGTTTCATCCTAACGGATCAATACCTAAACAACGACAGAGCAGAATTGGTTTCATTTTGTGTCTTAAAACTTGTGGCACTGATGAGTAGCATTGCTTCTAGCTGTGAAGACTCATGAAGATGTTGCATTCAAAGTGTTTTTGGAAGTTGTATGTAACAGTACATAGTACTTGAGGATGGAAGCTTAAATACGTATAGCGAGAAACTAATTGTTAAGACCGAGGAGATCCAGTACGGATTCGAGAAAGTGGAAAGGTTTGACTACCTAGAAGTAAGAAACAAGTGCAAGGAAAAAATTGAAATTCAGGAAACTGAACAGGGCGAAAATCCAAATGTTGAATATCTTTGAAGGAAAGGTGCTAAGAAGAATATATAGAGGGAAAAAGGTAGAACTAGAAGAACGAACGAATTAAAGCAGTTGTATGATGAATCTTGTATTATCAATGAAATCAGATCTCAGAAAATGAGATGGTTAGGGCATGTGGCGAGACAAGATGACGAACAATCAACGAAACAAGTATGGATGGAAGGTGTGAGCGGAACAAGAAGAAGAGGAGGACCAAGAAGGAAGTGAAAATCAACAGCTGGCAAAGGTTATAGCAGAACAAGGAAAGCTGGAGCAAGGTATACAATAAAGCAACAAAACCTTTGCGACTTCTTGGCTCATAATGCTGCAGTAAAGTAGAATAATATCTATTACGTTCTGAATAAGTTCTTCTCAGCTAAAATGCTAAACATTTCAGAAATGTTGGTTAACACAGCAGGAAAGCCTGACAATTGACGCATATAATGTTGTAATTGATAAGAGTTTCTGCATGATCTGCTGGAAAAACTAGCGCTTATGCTTCTTCTTCTATTATGTTAATCATAATGAATCAGATTATTGCGACTTGAATAGAATGCGACAAAGCATTTCCTGTCCTTTAAGCATTGGTTGCTGTTCCTACACCACTCATAAATTTTTAAGGAATTTTGCTGCAATTGGATACATTCATAACGAGAATTCAGCACCGTAGATGCCTTTGTAAAGCAGAGACTCGAGATAATATAATTGCTAATTGCTGAAGTATACTAGAAGACATAAGAACCAGATCTAATTGTAAATCACTGCCACTGTAACATAACATTCTCCTTCCACTGATTTAAGTTACAAGAAGTCATTAAGTGTAAAACCAGAGAGTATAAATCAAACTGATTTGACGTAGTAAAGAGCATTCCAAGGTCAATAAAGTCTAATGCCTTTGAGCAGTTCGTATGATCTATAATAGTTCAGAACAATTGAGTTATGCAGACAAGATTGGTCTTGATCCATATTGACCAATAGAGGGGGGGGGGGGGGGGGGGGGGTGGTACATTTCCATATATTCTAATGTATAAAATATGTTTTAGCAATAATTTTCGATATTTTATCAATTGTACTTAAGTACTGGAATGAGTTTGCTATTCTGATAGATATTCAGAAAAACAGAAGCGTCTTCTATGGTTACAATGCCTACATCAAATGAGTGATGATCTAATGTAGCCAATAAATAATCCATCCATCCAATTCTTAAGCAAAGGCATTGAGAATGAGGCTCTTGAAGTATCTTGTAAAAGTTCTTCGTAGCGTTATTCATCAGTTAGTTTCAGCCACTACATTTTAGAGCTCCAATTAGCATTTGAAAATTTTGGCTACTGTATGGATATTGCATAAAGTGATCAAAAGATATGCTTTGTCCTTTCTGTATACTACTAATCGGATTTATATGTTTGCCGAGAATAATTATTGCAAAGATCAAGAAATATTTTATAACTATTACGACCAATATCTGGTGGGAGCAGCATCTGCAGCATAACCAAGCCGGCATCTACATGAAACTAGATCTAAAAGCGACAGTTTTCTAGAAATTAGTGACAAAAATGAATGCATGAATGTCCATAAATAGACTTTCAGTTCTTGTGTACTCCTGTAATCGGAAAGGAATTAAATATTTGTCGTAAGTTATTTTAGTTTGAAATAAAACGTAAGGGCTGTACCTATATTGATTGGTGCCCAAATTCTAAAAATTGCTTCTAACTAATCACTTTCCAAGTCGGTACTGCGACTGTCGTTAGGAGACAGATCTCTTGTTTTTGAAAGTTTAATGGAACATTTTCTAGAAAGTCATGAATCACAGAATTATGGGAGAGTTTTTCAAAAGGTACTGCAAAGCTTTGTGGTTTAGATTACAATATGAGCGTCAAAATTTACTTTTTCCAAGCCGATTTTAATTTCTCCCCCAAGAAAATGCTGAAAAAATGAGTAAAGAATAATGAGAAGACATTATGACAAAAAAGAAATGAAACTGAGGTGTTAAAGAGGACTAAGGGCAATCAATAGTGTCCCAATACTAATGGAATGTAAAAAGATATACACTGCTCCAAGAAATTAAAGCACCACTAAGAAATTCTTTAGAAAACAATAGTATATGACGGGATAGAGAAGTACATTCAGTTCTTCGATCACTAACAATCATTAATATTCAACTTTAGATAATCTCTTACTAAATTAACAAATTTACAAATTAAACAACAAATCAATGAAAAATGGAAAAATTCGAAAATCTTAATTTGCGAAATTTTTAATAAAAACACTTGATTATCGAGTATTTTCTCCTCTGCTTCTAATAATGGCTCTACATCAGTGACTAATACCCAAAATAAGCGAACTTATGCCATTCTGTTCCAATCGATTCCATATTTCAACAAGGGTTCGGATAACCTTGTAGATATCTACTAAGCATGTCCCAGACATGCTGTATTGGATTGAGATCTGGACTTCTTGCTGGCCAGTTTGTGGTGTTGATTCCAACAGCCTCAATATAATTTTGAACTATCCCAGCAATGTGCGGTCGCACATTATATTGCATTAATAAAAAAAATTGGTCCGATATAAGGCGCGAATGGCACAACATAGTCTTGGAGGATGTCCAATATGTACCGATCAGCATTAAGATTTCTATTATTTAACACTACTAAATCCGTACGCGCTGTCAAAGATATGGCTCCCTAGACCATTACAGAACCTCTGCCAAATAATGTGGTATTCAGAATGTTGTACTGAGTATATCGCTCATTTGGTCGTTTGTACACACGAACACGTCTATCACAGTTATAAAGACAAAAATCTGGATTCGACTTTAAAGAGAACTTGTCACCAGTCGACCTGCAACGAATTCACTATCGTTTACTATATGGTGCGTTAATTTCTTGGAGCAGTGTATTAGCAAATTTGTAAATTAATAGTATTTAGCCAATATTATTAGATTAGATTAGATTTGAGTATTGTGAATATCTTTAATCTTTTAGTCCCAACTGGTCTCCAACCTCTTAAAAAGGCTCGTCTGATTACTGGTTTTATTTGTTGGTTACTGGCATTCAGCAAAAACAATCAAAATTCTTAAACTGTGAATCACACTATTCAGTGTTGTCACCGGTTTGATTCTGGTCAATGCAAAAGCAAACAGCAAGCATTGGTTTCTTTCGTGGGATTGGACAAGTTTTCCTAATGGTACAGCGCATGGAAGTGTATAAGTTTTTGTGAATAGTAAATGGTGGCACAGGAAAATTGAACATTTTGAATGCTGTACTGGCACCCTCCAATTTATAACGACCAACATACGAATTAAGAATTCCGAAGAGACGGGTTTAGCTCTAAAATAGAAACCATTAGGAGTTAAATGTGCTGAACAGATTTAGGAAAAGTTTTGAAATAAATTCCCAGGAGCCTCAGTAGATCATCATTCTAACTATCAGTACACATAGTTTGCTCCTGAAGAAGCCACTTGCATTAGTGATGAAACGTCGAGTTAGGGAATAATGTATCTTTTTCAATTTACTCTATTTTTGCATTTAGTTTATTTTTGTATTGCATTTATGTTACACAGCTATGACGCAATCGAAACGTGCAAATTTCCATACTAAATATAATTAACATTTTAGTTTTGCAGGTTGTAATGGTGCGATTTGCTTTTGTAATGAAGTCCGCTCAACATTTATCCATCTTTGTGTTTTTTTTAAATTTTTTCTTCTATCATGTTTTCATCATCTTTTTTGGAATGAATACGAAGTGTAAATATATACATAGATACATACACTTTTACTACAATTTATGCTGACGAAAGAAAGCTTAACGATAACCGGATTGGTTTTCTGGCTGGCCCGTTGTGAAAGCAGCCATCGCAGGATTCCTGCCGGTTATGTCATCTGTTAGGCACGCGCAGCACGTGCTATATCATACACCTCCACTTCTGCCTCTTCATCTTCTTTCTCTTTTAAGGACTAAACTGGACAGTCGGATTCTCTACTTTAACTACTGCTACTTCTGTTGTCGGAGCCGATTGTCGCTGTGTGCATTACAAAGAACTAACATGCACAATCAATTATCGTCGGCAATTAAAACATCCGAACGTAATGAGCGGATCGTGACTCGACATTTTTGCCAACGCGGCACAATTGCTCGCGCCGAACACAGAAAGGACTGCGTGAAACATCCTAGTTACATAATACAAAAGCTCTGGTGAAAAAGACTAACATGTGCACTACTTTACGATGAGGATCTAGCGGTAACGTATTTATGAGGGTGTAGGTGGATATCCTGTAGATGAATTGGTGCTCAATCTCCTTTTTTTTGGATGTATTCCATATGTTTAAAGGTACATCGAAGAAGGTGTTTCAATATTTTTAATTTAAATTTTGAGGAATCCCTAGTATATCCACAGGGTATCCGCGATATACAAAGCATGCTTTTAAGGTATGATAGTTACAACGATTTAGAAACAAAAACATATAATACAACTTGGGTCTATCTGTAAGCGTAAACGAGAAAAAAAATTATTTCTAAAAAACCTTATTTGGGCAAACTGTACAAGAAAACTCATCCATATTGCTTCTTAAATAACCAAAAAACCATATCAAAAATTTAGGGCTGAAAATAACTGAAAACAACGATGAAAACGAATTATTTAATACTTTGAAATTGAAGCGTGGTGTCATTTCTCTTCCACCATACTATACCCGTATTCAGTAGAAGCGCAGATGCAAGCCAAGCATCATCTGTTTATACGACCTTGAACTTGTATCGTACGAAGTCAATGGCCATACGTTTTAAAAATAAAGGTACCTTTGCGATGTTTTAAATAATGTTATGACAATAAAATCGATGTTATGTTGAAGTTGAAGTGAAAAGGGCGTATTTAATAGCAGCCTCCGATCGGTAAATGAAAATTTAAGTTGAGGGAAAGCCGCATTGAATGAAAAAAATGTAGTTATTGCAATTATGTTATAGCGCTTTAAGCTCTTTCGTAAAGGCTACTAGAAAATTGAGTTCTTTTCTTTTATTTGTAATAAATTGGTGGTCCTAAAAAGGACTTTTTTGGGAGACAGGAGAAAATGTATGTACAGGAAAGGCTCGATGTGTGCCCATTTTCAAGAACACACGCCTGTAATCGTCGGGTAAATCCTGTACTGATCGGCTGGCGCTGTACAGTATGCGTCGAAGTTTGTGACATGAGAAATATTTTTTTTTCTCGTTTACGCTTACAGATAGACCCAAGGTGTATTACATGTTTTTGTTTCTAAATCGTTGTAGCTATCATCTCTTAAAAGCATGCTTTGTATATCGCGGACACCCTGTATGTATTTCTTCATTAAAGGTTAAGCAAACACAACTGTATTTAGTAAACGATACAGCTTTATAAAATCGTGTTTTAGTCAAGTGCAAATTATGACGGCATAATTGATAAATAAATCTTTCCTTAGTAATATCCCCGGTAATAAATTCACTCTGCAGATCATAATTCTTTATTCACAAACACGTCCATATCTATTCTAATGCCACGGAGCCTTTAAACAGCTGCTATATATCTCAACGTAAGCCCGATATCGCGTAATTTAAGGTAAAACGCAAACAGAACTTCGTGATGATGCGTTACCTTTCCTTCAAGAACGACGACGTTGATATCTCCATTAATATTTTATTGTGTACCCATATAATATGGGTTTCGTGATCAAGACTTAGGCTGCGTAAGGCTATCTTTATCTTGTCGACGATGGCATAACGTTGAAAAATGCCACACGGACGGAAGATTCCAACCTGTCAGTCGTGAATTCTTCATCCTCAATCCCGTTTCGTTGTTCTGGTCGTCCCAACCACTTTTACTACGTTCGTGATATACTCGATATCTTTACGCAAATAGTACAGGTAGAATATACGGCCACACATTTATCCGTAAATTATATCGCTGGGTACGTTAATGTGCTCGCAGGTTTGGGAAACCTGGTTTTATTAAACAAGCTTTACAATGCAATTAAGTCGTTAAGATCTACGAAGGAAAAAAGGAAGAATGGGAGAAATTAGACGCGAGATAATGTCTGTTTCACGCAATTATTTAATCTTTTATGATTTATATGTTAAAGCCCGCATGTACGTGCTAGCCACTAAAGCATCCCATTACTGAGGAATTATCGGATATCGGCTTGCTGACAGGCATAAAATCCATGATTTGTTCGAAGTATATTCAGCCTTGTTGTGTTTAGATGATGAAACCAAGGAATTCTAACAAATTTTGAGTTTAATTTATAAATATGTATTCGTAAATATTTTGAAAACACTATGACGGTCATTGTAAAATTTAGAAACTGGTTACCAATGTCTAATTTTTAGAAGAAAGGATACTCAATCAATGCCAAATCGGAAATTTCAATAGGTACTTGGAAAGGAACACGAAAAACCATGATCAAAACCACTTAAGCTATATACAGCAAATTTTTCTGAAATTGAATGCCAAAATCCGCAAAATTCTGGTCACACTTAAGCCTTTAAAATTATGATTCTGACCCATCAACCCAACCAGAATTATGGTGGTTGGGAAAGTTTATCCGACCAAGTAGACTTACAGAACTGATCTGCACTACTTAAAATTGACTCAAAGCAGTTTCCGACAGAAACACGAACATTGACTTTTTTTCACAGAACAAGTTAAGATCTTTTATCGGCTTCTTAAAAGGCAAAAAAAACTGTACCAGCACTTGCTGCACATCGGTCTCGTTATTGCACATAAAGAATTGAAGCAATCTTTCCTCCTCCTTGTTTGTTCTTTCCAATTAATCGTATGCCATAAGACGCACATATAAAATTTTTCTTAAGAGGTATCCAATTTCTTTTTGGGAGCCCAATTCCAGGAGATTTGATTATGATGCACAGAAGATTCAAGTCGCCAGTTAGTACTAGTTCACGATTATAAATAGTAGGGTGCACTGTGGCGAGGCAAACTAGCTACCCCCACCTCTCTCACCAATTTAGCCTAGACCATCACTTAGAAAAAAATTTGCATGCAGCGAATTAAAACTCAAATGCAAACTTACAATCTGACAACAAGGCTTACTGCCAATACTGACTTCAAAGCATTTTAAAACACCCCTTAAGTTTTGAACATAGCACCACTAGTAATGTTTGGTAGCTTATCTGCAAGCCGACTTGATTTTATTCGTTAACCTCCAAAAATTTACATAAGACCTCCATCCATCCAAAACAGAAAATATAACTGACTTAAGGTTAAAGGCCACCATGACCAATGACGAAGTTTAGTAATCGAAATGGACACAACACCAGCAAGACAATTTTTCGCCTTGCACTTCATGCTTTGCCTGGCCTCAAAAAGAATACTCATTCTTCAGCATTTTTTTTTATTGTCCCATGGGCGGGTGACCCCGTACGACCACTCAGCCAAAAAGCCCTATTGTGCCGTTTAGACCCTCCATCCCGGTTGCACGCGTGCGAAAAAGTGTGCGAACTGGTCGAGAGTTAGTTTCTCTAGTTTGGGTTCGTCCAATCTCGCGACCCCAAAGTAGCTCCACCTTTCCATGTCCCATGCAGGGCAGACGGAAAGGAGATGCACGGGAGTTTCCTCCACGTCCCCGCAGCTTCTGCACTGGGGAGAATTTGCTAAGCCCATGCGAAACAGGTGTTTGTTCAGTGTGCAGTGCCCAGTCAGGATACCTGTTAGCATCCTTAGCCTGGACTTGCTCATAGAGACGGCTTTACGGAGCCTGTGCTGGTACGGGTTAACACCCAGGATTTTGGGGTATCTCATTCCAGAGAGTCCCCTCCAATGGGACCGGTGTCTGGCAGCGAGCTGAGTTCTGACGAAAGCCTTGACGCAACCATAGGAACTCCCACACGTCGGTTCCGAAACTTTCAGCTTCCTGTGGCAGTTTAAAACTACTTCGGAATTTTTTCAGCATTTAATCTTGACTAACTAGAAAATCTTGGTTTCGACTATATTGAGATATACGAAGAAGCCTTAAGGCAGACACCAACCTGAAGAAGATTTGGAAAAATCTTACGATTCATATTGGAAAACCAAAAACTGTAAAAGGGAGAAAAAAATATTATCACAATGAAACTGTTTAGGGTGTGAAAGAAACATAACACAAGTTACAGAAGATCTTATAATATGTCAAGCTAGCTTATTTTCTAACAGAAAACCTTGAAATATTCTGAGGTTTGCATGTTCCAAAGTTTCCAACCATCCTCTTCTAGTCGGAGAAGAAATTTAGACCAACTTTTTTTGGGCAGATACGAAAAATGTCTCTTGGTCATTCTACAAAGATTCCTGAACATATGCTTTCATCTCTTCCTTTCATAAAAAGAGTTGGTCAAGAACAAAATCATTATTTAATCTTGGACTTCAACTTTGCCTATTAGCTCTGCTATACTTTCTTTGGCCACAGCAATACTAAGCAAATACTCAAATTTTTGGTAGTTACCACAGCAGCAAGTGAGTATTTGAATGATTTTATACACCTAGAAGGCAACTAAGGATAAGAAATTCTGAGTGGCGATTCTTAAATATTTTTAGCCATTTATCTCTTGTTGACTACCTGAATTCGAAGTATGGTAAGTATGCCAAATATAGAAATCTTTAGCATCTTGCCCAAAAAAATTTTATTTTGCAGTTTCACCAAAATAAATGGTTTTAGCTACTATATTTTCAATATCAAACTGTTAAAACTGTGTTACCTGACTTCAGTTGATGGAAGATAGCAAATATATCAGCTCTATTGCCAACAATGTTTTAGGTAGCAAATATCAATTAGAAACTGATTATTGGAAGTCTATTTCCATAGGAATATTGTTGCTTGAAACTGGCGTTTCAACTGTTCAATTTTTAGTAAGACTGCAACCCCTCCTATTTGATAAAAAAAAACTTTTCGTAATGCTGTAACTCAATTTCAACAACTCTGCAAGTTCAGTTTCACTAAGATGCCATCATTTGGTCTTACTCAGCGGCCGTTCCTGATGACACGATTTATTCGAAATTTGATGCCTTCAAGTAGAGGTTTAAAGCAATTCTTCAGTACAGTTCACCTGCATAAGTCTACATTTTCTCGGAAAATCTATTTTCGCAGCTCAGAGTGAACATCTGCATAGGAGAAAGGTTGGATATCCTTCTTCAATAAGGACATTTAAAGATATTTGTATGGCGTCAATAGTCTTCTGTCTAGCAGGAGGAGAAAGTTGCATTTTTAGGTTCTTTTTTCCAGACACGATCTCTTCTACAAAATATATGAAAACCATTCTTGATCGAATAGTCAATTTCTAATTTCATCTCACAAATATAGTTGATAAAGCCGTTTCAAGCTATAGAAGAACGTTGGGAAAATCCCAGCGGCCATATTCCATTAGGTATACAAGGTAGTGGCTGTACTCTACACAGCTGTCGTGTTCCTGTACTCAAGGTATACAAGATGTCCAAAGCATATTTAGCAGCTTGAAACGGCTATAATTGACATATTTAGTGACCAATCGCATGACCAATCGAAAAAAACCTTCTGCCACACTGTTTTCTGAAGGAATAACTCGGATAGAAAGACCAGCATAGTGCCAAGATCAGATTGCAGTAACTTAAGTCAAAAAATGGTAGTAGCACAACTAACCTACTCCACATTTTAAAAGAATAAAAACCAAATGAGTATATTTGTGTGGGTTTAAAAGAAAACAAATAACGACAGGAAACAGTATTGGACAATACGGTCACCCTAAATTTTAATAATTATGACATCAAAATCATTACTTTTACATATCAATTCCATCCATGTTTACTCCTAGTACTTCTCGACGTGTGGTACCTCAATAAATTCGCAATTAAAAATCGAAATTAGGTTATAAATTTCTCGTACATCTAAATTTTAGTGGTATTCAATAAATATCACGACAGGGGGTCGCTGTGCAGGTAAACATGGTCCAATGGGTATATGTGTATGTGTTTGAAGGTACGGACTACTGCTCTTGGTGGTCCACCATCTCGAATCGTTAAAGACTAATTAATTTAATATTAATTGTTCCCAAAGTCTATAGATTATATTGAATCGTGTTATTTGTAGATCAATCTATAATTGTAACAGTATTAGAGAAATTTTTATTACTATTACAACACTCTTACATCTAATGTGTAACGTTAAAATTATAATTATTCATTTATTTAGTTAAGGAAATTGTAAATGATTTGTGGATGTAATTTTAGGTTTCTCCACATTCTACAATATAAAAGAAGATTCCCTAAATATTTTGTGCACTTAAACACAGAGAGATATTTAACTGGATTACCATTTATGGTAATGTGTGTAGATATTTTAAGCTCGAGCTCGTGCATTTTTTACGTTACAAACTTACTGAATGTTTTAAAAACATTATCGATAACATTTAACGATTATAGTGCTACTACAGGCATCCGTTGAACCTGTATTCGATTCTGATTTCTTTCACGTAAAATATTTATATTACCACGAACATGGTCTGAGGAGTATTTGTCGTATTTAAAAATTGTAAAACTTGCTGGTGTATTATAATATTTTAATAAATTCAGGGTATTATTGAATCGAAAAAGAAGAATATGTTCAGCGGAAAACAGTTGTTTTAATGACTGCAATTGGTGCTGAGACCTTGATGGCTAATTTATTTTTAAGTTAAAAAAGTCGTAAGATACGTCATTCCCAAAATTAAAAATACATTTTAATACATACCAAAGATGTTCTTTCAAGCGACATGGGTGTTCCTCACGACTTGGTTCTGGGTCCACTGCTGTCTGACATTTATGTAAATGATTATTGAACAATGAGTCCTATTTGCTTACACTTTATGCTGAAGATACATAAATTGTTAGTACCTACTGATAAAATTCTGATAAATCTTGAAGAAACGAATACAATTTGCCGATTTATTTGGGTCCTGCCTGACTTGGATGTCTCATTCTCAGATAAAGATTTAAGTAGAATATGCATATGGGCACATATTACGAGTAGTACGAACTATAAGAACTACAAACCACTGAAACTACAAAGACTTGTACAGGCAACTTTTTGTTGCAAGCATTTGCAATAAATACGTTCATGTGGGTGGTGGTACACTGTGTTCAAGGTTATCTAAAGAATGTCATGGCTCCTCTACAAGAACTTCTCGCCAAACAAATATTGTTAAGGCTGGGACAATTTTTTTAATATAAAGTCGCCGCCAATGTGTTTGTGTTTGCAGTTGTGTTGGAAATAAAGTGCTGAAATGTTAATAATATTTTTGAGTATTGGTTTTCACGATTGTTGTTTATTGCGTTGATGTCGTAAATAAATTGCCATAGAGCATTTTGCTGATTATGCTGTCAGTCTGTTCAAAGTACATATTGTTGGATAGATTCTTTATAAACCTTGAGGGTTGTCTTTGATGGACAAGCGGACCACTGTACTGTTTTTATTCTGTTTTATTATTACCTCATGTCTCTGCCTTGGAAAATAAAGGCAGATATAAAACCGGAATCTATAGGCAGTTTTTCTGTTAGTTGAGTGGAAGCTCACGTCAACAAATTTACTATAAGAACCATTCACTAACATACAACATATGTACATCTACAAAAGAAATGTAGAAAATTGCTAGGAGCTATTTGCTTTTTACAAAAAATGCATCAAAACTTTTTGAGCTTTTAAGATTTACTATTCGAAAAGTAATCATGAATCTTGATTAGAATTTATAGGACAAACTGAGAGGTCTAGGTGTGGAGCGATATTTTTGGGAAAAATGTTTCTTTTGACAATTATTTCCAATTGAAACGGTTGCTCTTATTTCTTCGGTAAACAACGTGAATTTTGCAGAATGCTGTTCCTATTAATGACAATGCAGCAATTTTCCATTACAGTTTTCGATCTCCTTATTAGAACCATATGTAATTAGGAATTAGTATATGTAGGTATTCTTATAACCTTTTCTGTACTTATCTAGGTCAATTATAGTGTTTTAATTGACCTACAAATGGAAAAAAAATTAGGAAAATAAGTAATTAGGAATATGTAATTGCAACACATACTTATAAAAACAACATTTAGACATCTCACTTTTGTGATATTGGTTTACTTTGGAACGTGGGCTTAATAAAGTGGCCAGGAAGTGTACTTTTCTGCAAGATGGAAAGCAGATGAAGAGACTATTTGTAAAATAGATAAAATAATTGTTTAACAACATTGACAAACAAATTTTTGGTAATGTGATTCAATTATTTGCAAATTGGTTATAGGTTTCCATAAACCATTATAGTGGACATTTTCAATATTCATTCAGACGTATTTGAGACTATCCCGCATTGTTCTTATATAATATTAATGAACATTATGATTCTATTGAATTGCACTTATGAGTTCATAAATTTATACCTAATCATTTTGAAAAAATTATGGTATAGAAAACTGTTAACCAAAACGAAACTATAGAAGATATTCCAGAATTTCAGCAAATAAAATTTAAAACATATTTATTGAAACATTAAAAAATGCATTGATGGCCTCTGTTTTGTTATTTGCTGCCCAATAACAAAAATGGTCAAAGTAATGTTTATAAATTGTAAATAAAAATCCTTGAAGACTGTAATCAGTTCTAATTCCGTCAAACAAACCAGTACTTATGTAGAGAATGTACAAATATCCACCATTTAGTACCAATTTTTACCAATGGGTGGCATAAATTAGCAAAACAGTTTGTAAATCCACTGTAAGTATACACATCGTAAAAATAATATTGCTATATGAACGGAGGCGTTTTGAACTACACTGTACAATAAATTGTGTAGTAGTGGAGGTTCATAAGGAACTGGGTAGTATTTTTTTTATTTATTTAACAGACAATCCAAATCCAAATAGTACATAACAGTTACTTAAAAGATACACACCTATCTAACCTAAACTATGCAATGCCATAAGTACAATATGTAAATAATCAAAATTATTAAATAATATTGGTTCTTACAAAACTAAATAAACTAATCAAATAAATTCTGATTACATCTAGCCTGTGATCGCGGAAGCCCATCCCATGATACACTAAGTATGTATGACTCATACCGATTTAAAAGTTAGATTCCGAATGAACGTCCTAAACGAGCTATAAGGAATGTGATACAGTTCAATATCAGTCAAGGTGTTCAATTCGACAAATAATCTGTCCAATGGATTATTCTTACCATATTCACTTCGATGGAAAGAGACGTAGAACGTTTCTGATGATCGGAAATGATACCCGAAGACGTACAGACTCCACCAGCTGCTGTGGGCAGTCAAAACGATTGTGAAGAATCTGGGGCCCGATTCTCGAATCTCGAATGATGAAAGTCGCATGCGACACAAGCCGAAAGTCGAATGGAATGTACACCACTACGCACCTTTGAGATTCGAGAATCAGGCCCCTGGTATCCAAATTTAAGAATGGAGAGTCTACGACGATTTTCTAAGGAGTCCATGTCAAATATTTTGAGCCTTTCGTTATAGCTAAGGACGTTTTCATTAATGTGTAATTTAAATAATAGAAAATTAACTAATTTTCTCTGTACACGCTCAAGTAATGAAACAAATTCTGAAGGAAGTAACGCATAAATTCTTGAAGAGACCAGGGAAATGTACTTCTACGGTTAGAAGCATATAGAATCTTGTCCTCGATAAGCTAGCAAGTAATCACAATCATTGGAATAACCCACTAGAATCGGTGTTGTAGGAGGGGGGTGACACTAAGCAATGCAAGATGGTTATTTTGAAGAATGGTGATGTTGGCATGGTAGAACAGACGTTTTTCAAGTGAGACAGTGGTTCGAGGTAGGAAATGCTGTATTCACCAGGTTGAAGCATACAAAAGATAGTACAACTGGTGCTGGAAATATCCAGACACAACATGATTAAAATTATGAGGTAGTGGAAGTAAGGCAAAGAATTAGAGAAGCAGTGTACAGCAGCGAGGAGAGGCTCGATAAAAGAAGAGATTATGTGGAAGCCAACAGTATCTGAATTATAAATTAGGGATGCTTTTCCTAACTTTGCCCAAGTTTTTCTTCTTGAAAATTTGTATTAGTCTCAAAATTTTCTAATATTTGTAATTATCTTGTTGTTGCTGGTACTTTTTTCCACCTCTAGGTCAATTACAACACTTTTAATTCGATTAAAGATCAATTTATTCGAGAACCTTTACAATTTACTAGATATTCGTTAAACAACTGTGGAAATAGTGCAATAAGTGGTATAAAATTGACATTCAATTCGTGTCAATTGATGAACAACTAGCCATGCCTATCAACAAAATTATCTACTGACAAAGAAATTCAGTGATATATAGGATTATGTTTACAATATCGTGGACAATTTAAGATATTTTTTTAAAATGTAACTTTATAATGATAAAAATCTTTATATCGCTGTATTTTTTGTCAAGCTCTAACAATTCTGTTCAAGTACTAGGGCAAAATACGGCAAAAAACCTTGTCAAGAGCTTAATTTGATAAAATTCAGGCGTGATTAGGTGATTAAATTATTATAAATAATACTAAAATTTTCAATACCTGTTCTAAAATTGACCGAGTTATTTTATTTTTTAATGTAGGTATATCATTTCATATATTAATCACTTTTTTTTACTTTTTTTTTAACTATTTTCTTTTTTTTTAATCGTAACATTTTCAAAATCAAAGTTATGTCGTAATTCTTTAGAATGCTTAGACAAAGCAGTTTCTGCGGTTATGTTACGCGTTATGTTATGCGTTACAATATATTGATGATTATAAAGTCGTTTTTTTTAAGTATTGTCTAGTCTGACCTACCTAACATTTATCGCAGTCTTTGCATTCTAATTCATATACGATATTACTTTGATTATCTTTTTTAATCTTAATTTTTAAATATGTCAATAGTTGTCGGTTATTGTTTGGTGTAAATGTAATGTTTATGTCTGATTTTTTTAATTCGTATTTAATTTTATCACTTAAGTCGTTGATGTATGGAATTGTTTGATATATTTTACTATTTTGTTTAGTGCTTGTGTAGCATATTTTAAATTTTTGTTGTTTTATTAATTTTTCGTAAAATTCTTTGAGATAACTATTTTTGTCTAAAATTGATCTAACTTTGTTTAAATTATCTTTTCTGAAATCAGGATGAGCTTATTTAATAGCCTGATCAACTAAACTATTAATTACACTTTCTTTTAATTTACCGAAGTGTTTGAAAAGTAGTTTAAGTGTCTGTTGCTACTACATAGTGTTTTTTATGTACTAATTTGTTTTAGGGATCATTTTAACATTGAAAAAAATTATAGAATTTTGATTTTCTTTTTGAACAGTAAATTTTAATCTATCATGATAGGAACTGAATGTGTGTAGAACATGATCAATTTTCTCTAACGGTATGGCGCATATGCAATCATCTACATACCGCTTGTAATCTAATCATTTTACAAATAGATTACAGTCTGCTAAGATGGCATTAGTGTTTGTGAAAAGTCAAAAAGGTAACAACATGTTACTTTATAATGGATTTCTCCACAAAAAGGAGCGAGTAATTCAGGAAAAGACGATTTGGAAGTGTGCTACTTATAATAAGTGTAAATGTTCAGGAAGAGTGCATACCGTTGAGAATGAAATTACGACATCTACAGAACACAATCACGTTACGGAGACGGCAAAGTGTGAAGCAAAATAAGCTTGTAATCGGATGAAGAAAGTTGCACAACAACTTCAACTCTCCACCCACAGTGTAGTAGCTGAAGTACCTCGAGGACTTTCCTTAGCTGCTACAGCACAACTACTTTCAGTGTCGTCTTTAAAAAAAAATTGTTCAAAGAGTTCGGAACGAGCTACGAGGTGCGCCCGCAAATCCAAGAAATTTAATAGAACTTGTGCTTCCTGAAGATTGTAAAAGAACTACTGACGGTGAGCTGTTCCTATTATTTGATAATGGTCCAGAAGAACGGCGGTGGTATGCCGATGGAACATTTAAATCAGCACCACCATTGCTTTCTCAAATATATACAATTCATGGAGTGCGGTACAGTAATGTAATCCCGACCGTGTTTGCACTTCTACCGAAGAAAACACAAGAGACCTATACACGTGTTTTTCAACAATTAAAGGTGTTGAATCCGGGCTTGCGGCCACTAACAATAATGATGGAGTTCCCAAATGTAAGAATCCGCGGATGTTTTTTTCATTTCTCTCAGTGTATGTGGCGCCATATTTAAAGTGCAGGATTACAACGCAAATATATTGAGAATTCTGACTTCGCTCTTCACTTAAGACAATTGACAGCTCTTGCATTTGTTGTAGAGAACCATGTAAGCGAAGTGTATGAGGAGTTGCTCGATAGCGATTTTTATACACAAAATGGAGAATTATTAGTGCCACCGATAAATTATTTTGAAGAGACTTGGATTAGATAGAAGAAGACAGCGAAGACAACCCCTTTTTCCTGCAAATGTATGGAATTGTTACGATCTAGCAGACCAAGATATACCTCGAACTAATAATGCTGTCGAAGGATGGCACAACAGCTTTTCTTCTCTTCTCAACGCTGCACATCGCAATATTTAGAAATTTATCGATTCTCTTAAAAAAGAATATAACATAAATGTGTTGAAAATAGAGCAGTACATTGCGGGGAATGTACCTCCACGTAAAAAAAAATATCAAGATACAACAAACAGGATAACAGCTATTGTTGTCGATTTTCCTACCAGGTCAAATTTAGAATATATGAGAGGCATTGCTCACAATTTTCAGTTGCAAATTTAATATTTCTAGGACAAAATAATCACAAAAAACCATGAAAAAAATACAAAAAAAATAAAAAAAATACAAAAAAATAAAATCACAAAAACACGAAAAAAAATACAAAAAAATTAAAAAAATGCAAAAAAATAAAATCACAAAAAACGCGAAAAAAAATACAAACCAAATTAAAAAAAAATTACAAAAAAAATTAAATCACAAAAAATAGACTTTTAAACACGCCAGCTTTACGGTGCCAGTCCTAAGCCTGGATAAAGTGTGAAGGAAAGTTTCAATAAAGAATAACGTTTTCCCGCTTCCTTTTTTCCCACGTCCTTTTGTCCCGCGTCCTTTTGTCCCGCGTCCATTCTTCCACGTCCTATTGTCGTACATTCGTAAAATTCAACATGACAATTAAGTTTACTTAATGAATTTTGTTCAAGATCCTTCATTACTAAGTTTGCTATTACAGCAGATAATGGAGAACCCATTGCAGTTCCAAAAATTTGTTGTTGTTGTTGTATATTTTGTTGTTGTATTGAAAATAGGTAGAATTTAAGCAAAGTTTTGCAGCCAACATGAATTCATTTTTTGGTAAATTTGTATAACTTTTTATTAAATCCCACTTATATTGCATCTAAACTTATTAATTCATAATTATGTGGTACTATTTTTTTTATTTAAAAATTTAACAAAAATGAATATACAATTGATCTAGAAGTGGAAAAAAGTATCAGCAACCTAAGATAAGTACATAAAAGTCATAAAAATACATGTAGTAATAATATTTGGAATTTAATATTTACTTGGTCGAATTACAATGCTGAAAATGCACTTAATCTTCGAGAAAGAAGGTAGGGATACTATAATCACCAATAAACTTGGAGTTTTTAATGCTTGCCTTACTTGTCTGTAATTTTTATTATATTTAGAGACACGTCTTCGTAGTAAAGTGCATAATACTACTGTATGCTCTGATCTTATTTGTCATTTATTATTATCAGTTTACTCTTCTGGCAAAATTTCCAACGAATACATAATAATTTGTGTGCTCTAAACGAGTTCTAAATTATTTCTTATTTTAAATGCAACTACTAAGTTAATACATGATGTATGTATAAAAATGGAGATGCAGTTACTAGCTATTAGTTTGAGCAGTGACTATGACGACGACACAAGGTGTACTCGATACTCCGTTAGCACTTGCCATCGTTTTAGGGCACATATGACACCTTGCGTCATGTTCATTAGAGCAAGACTTCCTTCCGCTTTCTATCGTAATTGTACCATCTACAACGTGCTTGTCGTTAGAGTGGAGTATAAACATATTTTCGACGAAATTTATGTTATTATTTACATTAACTATCCCTATTTGGAAACGCGGGTAAACAACACTAAAAGGAATAAGATTGTACGACTGTGAAAACGTGAATCGGAGGATGCACATATTTTCGGAATCTACACTAAATATTCAGATATTCAACCGATATATCCGAAGAAGGCGTGCATAAACGCGAGCAGTTTGCATGTATACATAGATTTCAGCAGCGAAGAAACCTTAAAGAATACATCTGTAAATCTTGCGCTTGAATAATTGTAAAGTAAGATCAGCAGGTTCCAATACACGAATATATTCCGAGTTGAGTTTGTACGGTGTGAAAATCCGTATAGAAAATTCCTCGCAAAAATTATTCGTACGCTTGTAGATCATTTAGATCATTAAAAACATTTTCTACAATATCTCTTTTACAGTTTATATAGAATCAGTCGAGTGTAACCGCCACACTAGATCTAGCGCAGCTGTCGACCGAAAGCGCACAAACAGTTGACAGAAATGGATCTAATTATTAGCATTACATAATCACCGAGCTAATACAATAATACTTTTTAATGTCCTTGTTTTCCATCTCCGAACACACACGAAATAGCGAGCTTGACAAGTAAAAAAAAAACTTAAAACGTGTATGTACCTAGATTACGTATACAAAGAAAACAAATCCAGGTCAAACAACTCGAGAACAACACTCCAAAGAGACGATATCTATCCTGCTCAAGCATGCAAATGATCGGGGGTTTTTTAGTCATCTGTCGCGTGTAATTAGATAAAGCGAATTTAAACCAAGCCTAAGTGTTGTGTCGTGTGGAAATAATACGGGGAAACAAAAAACACTACCGTGTAAAAAAAAACCAGGAAAAAATTAATCTGAGCGAAAAATCGGGAACGAATGCAATTTTCTAACCTAGAATGTCGATGTGTGGTCTATTCCCGTTACAGGCCTTAATGTAAAAGTATACATGGTACAAGAGATACATGTGATAGGATGCATTTACACCTGACTTGGTTGTTATCACGTTACAGTTTATTGCTCTGAAGTAATGTCGGAATATATAAGTATACTCTGATATTTTTAAGCACCATTATCGCAATGCATTCATGAACCTTTCTGTTTTAATATTATTAAGTACGTTGTAGTGTACAAACATGTACAGTGGAATTTCTTTCGTAGAATTATTATAAAAATATGGAATTCGGTTAGATAAAGAAGCAAATGTGCGTTTAGTACAATGAATCATTCTTATCATCATTCTTAGAAACGATGATTTACTAATTTGACTTCTTGTTAACAACGAGCAGTCGATTGATTATTCATAACAAGTTTAAAAAGTGCGTTTCGTCAGTTTTCGGCAGTATTGTATTAGCGTATATTTTGTCAATATTTCTCAGAAAATTTGGATGGGGTTTATGTCAGGTGACTGAAATAGTCGTTATATCTTCCTAATGGAAGCGCCTTTTAATTTGTCAAATCTCCTTGCCAATCTTGAGTAAATAAAAGATATAGGCACGTTGTAGTTATTATCAGCTTAGATTTTCTAAACTATTCAGCTACCGAAACAACAGTGTGTCTTTTAAAATTTGCTGCAAATCAATGCTTCAATCTTCTTGCACCAAAATGTCTAATGACTAACTTCTTCTAGAGCCTTCTCAGGCGTAATTTCCAGTTCAGTCTTCTTGTACTTTTTAGATATGGTCATTAGTCAAAAACTGCCTTCAATAAATTCCAAAATCTGTAAGTTGAGAGGAATTTCATTCGAGGTCGCTCTTCTTAAAGAGAAACTCCTACAGATACATGATCTTATAAACTTCTAGTTTCAACATTTTTATAAACGGGCTTTGTTTTTTGCTGCTGTAAAAGTGCATAATCTGCTATGATTTTGTGTTAGTACCTATTGAACTTCCTATCTAACATCATCTGCTAACATATTGAATAACAATTCTGTTGGAAAACTTTAAGGCGTCATTACTGGGCATCTGGAAAATGTGAGTATTTAGCAACAGTAATATTTTGGGGCCCATATCACAATTTTTTTTGTTCTTCTCATTAATGATTCAATGAACCCATGTTCGTACATATTTGGAATTTAAATATGCAGTTGGAGGCTTGCTTCAT
>SMLS01074611.1:0-60507 GCA_004785975.1 Popillia japonica | reverse complement strand
TTTGAATTATCCCCCGCAGCACCAGACACGTTTACCAATTACTAAAAAGAAGTGGAAACATTTACAAGATATAAAAAGTGTGATTTCGCCTGAATGCCACAACTTCTACGACTCATTGCCATATATGAAAACTAAAACAATAAAAATTCTGGGGAAAATTCAAGTGATGACCACAATACCGTACCTCAACCAAAAAAATTGAAAGCAAACACTAAAGCTAATAAAAATTATTCTATTATATTATATTATTATATTATTAAATGTAACCCTTATTTATTTTTGTATTAACTTTTATGTTGCAACAATTTTATTAAAATATTTTAAGTAAATTATATTAGTATTATTTCATAATGGTAAATTCATAACAATATCTGCAAACTTTTTCATAGTTAAAAACAATACCTGCTAACTACTTTATTTTCTATATTGTAATTCTTTTATGGGAAATATATGTGAAGCAATCCATTTTCGTTTTAGCATTTATTAATGCCGAACAGGATTTCAACAACATTTACAACATAAAAACGGTTTTTGACAATCCTGTAAAGTTGATGTTCACGCACATAGCAGGTATTGTCAGATCACCGTCGATAAGTGAAAGTTTAGTCAATTGTTTTGCAGTTCTCTTAGGATGACTTTATAGTAACTTTGCGATTCAAGTTCAAGATCATTTACAGAGCATAAACTACAACCTGTTAACTCGATGATTCTTAGTGATGATTTTGAATAGTGAGTGAATAATGAGACAGACAGAGTCAGTTCTTTTACATAAGTTTTCACAAATAGCAGATGTTATTCCAAATAAGCGGTTTCTAAAATTCAGTGATTAAAACTATTGATTTGAGACAGCCAGGCAACTATGCAATCCCTTAAAAAATTGGTTGCTGAGCTTAGCAATAGAGAAAATCTCACTGTCGAATGGTCCTCTTCAAAAGGTCATTGAACAAAGCTTCAAGCTATTTTCACACTGTGGTAAGTCAAATGTTTGGTTTCACACTCAAAAGTAATCTTTTTTTCTGTTCCGTAAGTTGTTTAGTTCAGTTTAGTTGTTTAGTCAAAACTTGAATACAAAATTTCGCTTCTCAGAGTCAAACTTTTTAAGCTTGCTCTGCATTGTAATAAAGCTTTGACTTTCTACTCTACTCTGCATATTGTTTGAAATAGAAATTTCGCATCTATCAGATAATATTCTAGATTGCTTCAGATTTCTTCTACATTGGTACAAAGTGAAGATTGTAGAACAAAATTGTTCTAGGTTGTTGTAGCTTTGTTGTACGTTGCTCCAGAAAATTGCAGAGAAAAATACAAGTGTATGGTTTAATCAAATGAAGTTTGGTGATTGGTTCTTTACTATGGTCTTGGTTTACTTCAAAAAGCTAAAGAAGTCAAAGGTGCTAATATGAGACATTAATCAGTCATTTTTTTATTAATTCAGAAATGCAGAAATAATGATTACTGTCTGTCAATAGCACAGATTTAATCTACTCATTAGATGATTCTGTACATCTGTGGGCCTATAAAAATTCGAGCAAAAATATTAACCACAGGAAAAGAAAGGAAAAGCATGCATAGGCGATTATTTCCATGTTTATTAAACAGATTTCTAACAAAAATAAAATTGAAGTAAGAAATAATCATTATACATAAAAGCAGGTTTTCTAGCAATAACAATTATACCTCTTGATAGAAGAAATGTATTAAAAAGACTGTCACAAACAATAAATTAAACATTCGCAGGAACAATTAAATAATACCTTAAAGAATAGTTTATTAGATATAGATGGGGATGCGCAAAAAACTACTGTTTGTGATGTTCAGAAAAGCAAAAAAATATTATTAGTATGGTTTTTTAGTATTATTCTGCAACACTCCGAAATAATATTTCGCGAGATAACAGAAGTTGTGATTATCAGAAGTTTCCCGTAATCTTTATCATTGCTATTGAACTCTCTTACTTGTGGAAGATAGTCCATTTAACTTCACGTATGTATCTTTGACTTTCAATAGGCATTACTAAAAGACGTGCTATTATGAAATTCTAAGAATAAACTGACACAGAAATAAGATATCAAACTAAAATTCATTGAAGTGTGTAGCTGATATTGTTGTAGTTGGGTGAATACGATTTCGGCGAATAATTTCATAAAAATTCCCTATCGGCAGACAGTAAAAGAAATGCTATCTGAAACAACTAACGTCATGGCAATTGTATCTATAAACGCCAACCACGTTTGAATAGTAAGTGCTTATTTATAAATATCCTTAATTATCTGTAGTTTAATTGAAATATATAAAGTAGTAGTACATACTTATAAGTAGATATTTTTATATAAATGTGTTTTCAAATTAATTGGTGTGAAGGCTTTTCAGTTATTAATGTAATTACAACGATAATTAGCATATTGTTTTACAATTTTAATCGTTGTTTATAGAAAGTGTTTTATATTTCTTCACAGCGACTTCAGTGCAGTATTTTGATTTTAGAATTAGGTTTCGTTGAAGAACGTAATTTCGATTTAATCCGGAAGCAGATAAAAGTGCTAAATATAAGTACGTTTGGTTTGTATTGGCAATGTTGAATTTGTATAGATAAGACATGACCTCTCTTCCTTAAAGTATTAATTCGTTGCGTAACAAATTAAATAATACGAAGTATTTACTTTATAATAACTTGTTTTCACGCCAACTTTAGTGGTATCTCTCGCAAGTAGTTAATATTCTTACTCTCAGGTTTACAAATTAGCATCGATTATTGATTATGTACAGTGTCTTTGTGGTACTCCGCAAAAATATTCGGTTTGTTGATCTCTTGTTTCGTCATTGTCTCTGTTTATTGATGAGATGACTGAATTCAAATTGTCCAAAAAGCAAGATTTGTGGCGTAAAAATTGCAGCATATTTGATAGTGTTACAGGCACTATTGCAAAATCGTTTTCGATTTATACTTATATAACTTCAAAATATCTCAAGAGAACAACGTAGAAAATGCTAATTTGAAAAATCTTCCGGATAAAGTAGATTAAAAAAGATTAAAAATTTTGACCTCTCTGGATAGAAAAATTTTAGTTATAATTCCCACGACAAAAACGATCGATTTCTTAGGAAGAATTATCGTCTGTATTATAGAGAGTACGGTGCACAATCTAACAATATTGCTCTTGTATACTTTTGTTTACAAGATTATAATTTCGTATGTGAGCGACCAAGTAGCAATCGCAAATATGTATATAAAAGAATTATAAATACTTCCAATTCGGCGCAATTCAAAAATCTCTCAACATCTATAAGCATGAGATTTCAATGCTGACACAAACATTGTTTTTGCACTGCCGACCATAAAAAGCAACCGCTCTAATGCCAGAAGGTTTTTTAAACGATATTACAAGAAATTTGGATAAAATATGAATCAAATTCAGTCCTTTGTCGTTACAAAAATAAGAAAAATATGAGATGATATAATCGAATTTAACTCACAAGATTTTATCAACATTTCAAAGAATTTAGTGTTGATATATAATGTGAACTGTATGTATGTACACTCTTTTTCTAATGTAATGTCTCCCTCAGCTAACGGGTTCTTATCAATAACGCCTTCCAATGGGCGTACTCTAGTCGTCGAGCGACCTCGGTTACCCAGCATTGCTATAACCGAGGTCATCCGACGGCTAGAGTACGTCCATTGGAAAGCGTTATTGATATGAACTCGTGGCTGGGGGAGACATTACTTTAGAAAGAGAGTGTACATATATATGTAGGATAAAAGTGGATAAAAATTGTTGCTATTTATATTAATGTATGTACCTACCATGTAGTTACTAATGTACTTAATATCTAGCAGTTGCTGTCAAGCTTAAGACGATAATAATCTATTAGATGGGTACTTCAGATTATAGCTGCGAATTTGAACAATAATTAATGATACACGCAATTATTCAGTTTCAATCAATTTTGACCCCCCATATCGATGGAAAAATAATTCACGACATCGATCTTCGACGGTGGGCTTTAGAAGTTAAAAAAAATTGGACACGAATCGTTTAAAGCAGGACATTGGTGGATATGGCACTTCCAGAAGGTACATAAAAGTGTATCGCGTAAGATAACAAAATTTATTACTCGTTCTACGAGTACTGATATGGAAAACCTAAAGTTAGTAAGCGATACTATTATTAATGAAGTCAAATCTTATATCACTGACATTGGCCGACGCAATGTATACAACGTTGATGAGAGCGGATTTAATCTAGAAGTACATTGCGGTCGTACTTTAGCTGTGAAGGGTGAGAAAACCGTTGAGAATATTGTGCAATCCTTGCACTCTACAACTCATGGTTACACAATTTTGCCAGCCATTTCTGCAGACGGACGCTTACTTTCACCACTATTTTTAGTATTAGTATTAAAGGAATCTACGAATACGTTTGGACCTCGAGTTGCGCAATCATTGCTTCGACCTATAAATGTGCATATTTCTTCTTCTGGCTAACGGATGTTTTTCTCTCGGATACCGGGCCAAAGAGTGTTCTTTTGATTGATTCTTGGAGTGGGCATTGTGTTGCCAAACTTCAGCAATTAGTGCCAAAAGACAAAAGTTTGAACATTTTAAATATACCAAAGATGCGCAGTCTACACCCTGTGTAATAAACGAGCTATTGTGCGGTGTTCATGGTGCAAAGAAAATCTGTGTTTTCAACACTTTTACACAGACTATCCCTAGTGTAATACTTACATAGCTTAATTACTATGTGTATATTAATCTTGTTCGCTATTGCAATACATACAATTGTATATACCAATAATCGCATTACAGTTGTGTCATGTATTTAAACATTTATAATATATATTTTGAGTTATTATTATAGTCTATTTTTAAAGTCTTGAGACGAATTTCTGAACAGACCACTTTGACAGTGAATTCTCATTGGTTGAAAGCAAGGCCAAATCACATTGTATCGATCTTGCTTAGATTCTGTCACTTGACATTGTTTACGGTTAAGTCTTGTTGTTGTTTCTATTATTTTTCTGTTATTTCATTATATACTCTACCAGTTCTTTTCAGAGCTTTACAGTAATAGTTACCAAATATACTCGTAAGTAATATATTAGCAATATATCGAAATACATACAATTAAAAGAGTTTTATAGTTGGTCTCCAATATGGATGCACAACCAAGTACAAGTGCCGCTGGTCGTGTACATGTTTGTTCTCCTCCGAAAAAGCGTGAAAAGACGAGTCATTTGCGTAGTACTGAAAAGCAGACCCTTATCAATGCTTACAAGAAAATTATAGCCGATACACCCAATATCAAGAAACTAGACATGATAAAACAAATTTCTGTTATAGTAGGCAAGTAAATTCAATTTATTATATATAATCTATTTCTTACAGAGTATACTTACAGGAATTTCAAGAGCAACGGTATATCGGGTAATTAAAGAGTATAAAGCCTCTGGAAAATGTGCGGATCCTAAAAAGATTACTGGTAGGCCTTCCTTACTGAAATCCTTTGATGAGACTGTGAAAAGTGCTATACGGCAAATAGTTCACAATATGTTTCGACAAAAGGAACCTCCGACATTAGATAAGGTGCTGGTGCAAATAAAAAGTAATGAAGATTTGCCAATCATGAGTCGATCAACATTGTATTTGCTAATGAAGCAGATGAACTTCAAGTAAGGATTATTTATTATATAGAAATACATGTATATAAATGTGCTATGACCTCTAGATACTTAAAAAGGAGCAGAAACAGTATCTTGACTGAACGAGATGACATTGTAAGATGGAGGCGACAATATCTCAGAGATATTTTACAATATAGAGCCCAGGGCAGACTAATTTTCTATTTGGATGAAACTTGGGTGAATGAGGGTCATACAGTACAGAAAGTGTGGACTGACACAAGTATTCACAGTCGTAGACAAGCCTTTAACGAAGGGCTTACAACGGGATTAAAAAATCCAGCTGGAAAAGGTCGTCGTCTTATTTTGTTACACATTGGAAGTTGTGATGGCTTTGTAAAAGATGGCTTATTACTGTTTGAAGGAAAGAAAACTACTGATTACCATGATGAAATGAATGCTACTGTTTTTGAAGAATGGTTCTCTCGAATATTAAATTATTTACCTGACAATGCTGTTATAGTTATAGATAATGCATCATATCATAGTCGAAAAATTGAAAAGCCACCATCATCGTCATGGAGAAAGGTGGATATTCAAAATTGGCTAACAAGCAAGGAAATACAGTACGATGAGGATATGGTCAGAGCTGAACTGTTACGATTGGTTAACATTCATAAGAGCAATTATAATTTCTATGTAATTGATGAACTGGCAAAATCACAAAATAAAACTGTATTACGATTGCCTCCGTACCACTGCGAACTGAATCACATCGAGCTTGTTTGGGCCCAAATAAAAAATGAAGTAGCTGCCAAAAACAAAACTTTTAAATTATCCGAAGTGAGACAATTATTACTTGATGCCTTGGGAAATGTAACTGCTACTTCTTGGCAAAAGTGCATAAATCATGTTATAAAAGAAGAATCTCGTATGAAAGATCTCGATACAATCATTGATGATGTAATAGAACCATTCATCATTAGAGTTGGAGAGGATAGTGACAGTGAAGAAGGCAGTGATTGTAGTTCGATAGCATCATAATGAATTAGAGATATTTGAATTTATTTCTAATATATGTATATGAGCAGCTTATAAGTGTATGATAAATATTTTTATTACATTTGCATTTCTGTAAATAAATATTTGAATGCAATTTTTGCAGAACCTGTAAATTTACAATATATGTATTATGATTGTATATTTTGTAATCAATAAATGTCGTGTATCTTATCTATCCTCCGTTTACACTTTCTAATATTTATTTAAATTCTTTTCTCTTTATAATTCTGACAATGAATATAAATTTAATATGAGAAAAGAAACTTCAGTCTAAGCAGAAGTGTATACTTAATATACATATGATCTATGTATGTATCATAAATGCAAACGTTATTTAAATTTTGCCGCGTGAAATTTGTTTTCAAGATTTTCCTGCATGTGATTTGGGCTTGGGGTATGTTCAGAAATTCGTCTCAAAACTTTAAAAATAGACTAATAATTTTCTAAATTTATTATACCTCACCTTTTTCTATGTAAATGCGATCTGATAAATAATGAAAAAAAATAATTATTAAAAAAATGGGAGGTATGGCGTACCCCGTCCTCCGTGATTAGCTTTTTGTGAAGATATCTATCTTGCGACCATGTACTAGAAATTATGTTAAGGAAAGAAAAAATATCTGTTATACATAATTCATTTGATTTATATCAATAGACAAGACAAGAGCTTTATTATTATTTTTTTTCTATTTTTACAATTATTAATTTTCTAAACTTGTTATACATCATCGTATTCTATGTAAAAGCGGCCTTCTTTTGATAAATAAGAAAAAGAAAAAAAATTTAAAAAAATGGGGGGTATGGGGCACCCCGTCCCCCGTTATTAACTTTTTGCGAATACGGACGACGCTACCCTTAGGGCCACGCAATATGCTGCAAATTATGTTAAGAAGAAAATTTAATATCTGTTATAGTTTAAGAAATATTTGCAAAAATTAAAAAATCGTCCAAACTTTGGAGGGGGCTGTACCCCAAAATCGTGCAGATACGCAGATAAAAAGAAATACGTATCTCTTATTTTGAGGTACTCTTTCGATCTGTAAAGTTTCATCGAAATCGGAGGGGGACACCCGCCGGTGTTCCCTTGTTAGTAAAGTTTTTTTCTCCTAATAGAATAACAAGTGGGACCTCCCCTAAGTATCCAGGTACCTACTAGCTTTCATTCTAACGCAACCTAATTTCTGAGAAAAATCAACATTGTTTTGCGCGTTCGTTATACACCGTTAATTTTAGTGTCCCTACAAGTAAGCGCGCGTAGCGCAGTGGACTGAATGTATGCGTAGGCTGACCAGCAGGGTCGTAGGACCCTGCTGGTCCGCCTTCCATTCCTGCCGGTACTTTTTTTTAATATTATTGTGCACAATATTAACAATTATATTTCATGCAAATTATTCATAAATCATATTTTGATAATTTATTATTATTTAGCCATTTATGAATGATTTGCATTAACTATAATTGTTATATTGTGCATAATAACATTGAAAAAAAAATTACTGGTAGGAATGGAACGCGAGTCAGCAGGGTCGTAGGCGTACTTCCAGTCAATTGCGCTACGACCGCTTATTTGTAGGTACATACTAAATTCCTAGTACAAAGAACAATGAATGTGAGTTTATGCAGTACTTTTTATACAGCTTCAGAAGTGTGTGTTCTTATCGTGATTATATTGTTATGCCCTTCTTATTTTACGCTATTTATTAAGCTTTTGTATAGAAATATTAAGCTTTTGTTGCAAAGCCTTAATAGTTTAAGAATTGTATTCCTCGGGGCGTTAAGTACGTCAATTCTCTGGTTAATAAAATAAGTAAATGATAACTATTTGAAGATTTTATTTACTGCTCTAGTATAACAGTTTGTTCACAATCAGAAAGTCATAGCAAAGCTATCTTGAGAAATTAAAATCAGGAGTCTTCCAAAGAAAACAAAATGAAACCTAAGTAAATAGTTAGTTTTTTCAGTAGAATATGCACAATTTTAATTTTTTTAATAGTTTTGTTGTTCAGTGTTAAATCTGAATCAGGATCAAATTCTAACAAACTTATGAAACATCTTTCATATAATTTATGTACTCAGTTTTGTAGTGGATAACAAAACAATACACTAATAAATCATTTTTCTTTATCTAAGGATAAGTCAAAAGTGTGGATGAGACTAAATACTAACACTGTAATGAGAAATTTGTGTTGACAAGCACTACGTCACATGTCGGTTTTTAATAAATAAATTTGAAAATGGCATTCGCTTTTGACAATGCCTTCTCTCAATCATCTAAGGCCAAAAAGCCACACGTAATCTTGCTATGAAGCAGTTTGTAAAAGCTCTATCTAAAAATGGTAAATATTTTTAATACCGGCATAACAAATCCTCTAGATTGTCCGTGCAAAATTCAAACACGAAGTAGTTGTTGGCCCTCATCATCGTAAACTAAAGATTCACAGTTTGAGATAAATGTTAAGGAAAAGACAGATTGGCCCGTGCAGAACTGTCGTATTCGATGAGTCTTAAGTTGCAATTTCTTAATTTGTACTATATATATATACTATAAATCCCCAGGATTTAGTAGCCCCCGTCAGTAGTACAACGAACATTGGAATAGCGACACATGAAGGACAAAGCTTGAGAAAAAGTTTCAGAATATGAAAAAAGCTACATATAACACCCGATTTACAAATTAGATTCTTTTAAATAAGCTTTACTAAACCCGTATTGAGACGTATGCAGTGATTTATTGTAAACTGTTTGTGCGTTTTGTAAAAAAATAGGAGTTATACTTAATGGATAGACAGTCTTAGTGTTATTGATAATAATAGAATAAATCATTAAATTTAATATTTACTCTTAATATATTATCAACAATACAATTAACTTTGCAAATGTCCAAACTATGGTACAGCTGTTAAATCCTAAGATTTTGCATTCTTTTGATATTTTCCTATTTTTTTATTATTCAGCTTGTAAATCAATGTTCCTTTATTGGTCTAAACAAGCAGAAAACTCTTTGTTACTGAAATATGTTCTCATTCTATCTATATCTTGTTTCCGTTAACATAATGTCTACGTTGAAAATTTTGTCTTGACAGGATCAAGTTAAAAGTTAGATATAGCATAAAATGATCGGATCGCTAGTTTCCACTTACATATTTTTATGATCTTGTGAATTCATTAATTCAGAATAATGCCATGTGTACTATTGTGTTGTCCTAATTCATCTTCGTCTTTCAACTTTTCAATAAAAGATAAATTGATTAATTTTCTTTTGTGTAAGATATAATTAGAATACAAATATAATAGATAGATAGATATATACACTTTTTGACCTCAATTAGGTTTTTAATTCTTTATTTATTAACTACTTGCATATGTGGTTGCAAGGATTTTCTCCTTCAATATATTATGTATAATAATGATAATGTATAATAATAATAACTTTAGTCTGCATTAACAAACGTTACACATTCTTTAACTTAAAACTTGAATAGTTCAAAGGATATGATATAAGATTGAGAGTTGTTTCAGATGGTTCAAAATGAAATTTGTGCCAAGATCTCTACATTGTTTCAAATATTTAGCCTTTCATCGTCAATAGTTCATAAACTAATTAAGTAAAGCAAACGAAATCCCACTTATTAAAAATTAGAAAATGGGGCAGAGGAAAGCCAAATGTTTTTTTTGTCAATTATTTGGTGATATATGTGACGTCATCATAAAGTCATGAAAGATTTTTGGACTAGTAGGCGAATATTCGGTGAAATGAAAGGGATGAAATCTCTAATGGTGCGTTAGCCGCACACACTGGCCTCGTGGCACAAAGTCAGTCTATGCTTAACAGAATCTATGTCTTTGAAACCGATGGCAGACGTCATTCTTGGATTAGCTATCCCCTGTAGGCATTGTAGTCAAAAATAATTTCAGAAATCTACAGAGAAAATTTGGGGAATGAAATGATTATTTTACAAAACCGAAGACTACACCAACTTCTTCAACATATAAGTTGGATAAGATCACGTTTGTCTTCAATTTAACTCTGGGGTACAATGTAAACAATTCTAACAGTAAGACTGCAACAGCCAACGTCTGTAAATCGTATTGCGAAATCAACTGATTTATGAATACCTTGAAAATAGCGACTGATATGGCTCTGAAAATCTGAGGGTTAGTGAATCATATGGCCACTTAATGTGGCTGCCTTCGGACTATTGAAAACTTATTTCAACGAAGAGTGTTATGCTCATCTCGTAAATCATCCTGGGCAGGCTGAGCGGCTGATTGTGGACAGTTATATTTGTTTACTTTTTGGTAAAGCTTATCTCAACGCTACAACAACAGCAAATGCAATAAATGGTTTTAAGAAACTGCGGCATTCAACCATTTGATCCGTTTGTTTTCAATGAATCTGATTTTGTACCTGCTAAGACAACAGAAAGACTACTGCGTCAGTCTGAGGCACCATGTATTGACCGACCAGGTGATCAATATGAATCTGAAGATGATATTTCGTTACAAGATTTGGCAAAAACCAAAGGTAACACTGACAAAACCTCAGGTGCAGGTACTCTAGTTTCACAAGACGTTGAACCACCCCTAGACCCCGATAGTGAGACAAGAGTGCTTCATCAAATTGGACCCCTTCCAAAAGCTGAAAGGAAATAGAATACAAATCGAAGGAAAATTAACCGAGAGAGAAGCGACAGAAAACATTAAAGCATGATATTCAAAAAAATCAAAGAAAAGGCAATAGTAATTTGTTCAAAACAGCAAGAGGAACCAATGGATGCAATAGAGGAAATTACCTGTCACTCTGGAGGATTGGATTTGTTGCAGGCTGCCAGCATTGGTGGCATGAAGAATGTAGCAGCTATAATGGAATAAATGAATTTGTGTCCAATTTGTGTTAACTCGCGAACCTACCCCAATTTATTCGTCATGATACCCGACTGGGAGGGTAAGATGTCGACTTTGCACTATGGTCGAAAAAATGTTAATGTATAATTTATCCCATTTTCTCCTAATAGGCTACAATCAAAGAAACACTAGGAACAGATTTTAACAGAACAGATTCAGTTTCTCATTCCATTCCATGTTTTCTTGTCATCTTCGTCATAATTAGGTTGTAAGTATAAAAATTCTTTCAACTTGCCTTTTATAATTCATTCTATAAAAATAGTAATATGTATATGTACGGCTAATGTAATAAAATATGCGAGAAGCCATTTAACGAAGGAACGGTTGGCTAGACTTTTTAATTGGTATATTGGGTAACAGGTCACCAAAACAGTTTTTATATATATATACATACTACTGCGTTAGATTTGGATGAGAAAGTCGAGAAGAACAACTTTATAATGAACTTAAAGCAGAAATTACTTTGACGATTCTAAAACTACATAATTACTATTTAAATATGTTTGTATGAATATATTTAATCCCTATGGTTTGAACTTTCACCAGACCGAGGGTGCCTGGAAACTGTAGTTGCTTCCACGTGGTTAGTTAGAATTTTTATGCGGTTATCAGATTACGTCAGCTCTTGATAACACTACTTTAAAATGTTCCACGAAAGAGGATGCAATAAACGGGAGATTGAATTAACTCTGCTACTGCCAATATTTCATTATTATTACCGTAATAAGCTTAACGAAAGCGATAGTCGGATATCATCAAAAGAAATAATGCAATATATACGAGCGGTTTTATCTCACATACTTATATTCCTTCTGCGGCGCTAAACGCATCACCGGAAATGGCTTTTTTTACACCACACAGAAGATCAAAGCAAAAGAGATGTGATCAGGACCGGGGGAAAGAAAAGAGAAAACAAGACCTAATACGAATAACAATAAAATTCTCGTTCAGGGCCTCTCCTGATGCGATCCCCGACCAGCGCACCATGCTTTACAGCTCGCTGTTTAGTCAGTTACCGACTCTTTCTTGAATAGAACGGTTGGCATTTCTTAACGGGTGTAGGTAGTGTACGCGACCGCTTAAAACTCAGTCAAACTCAGTCAGTGTCGAGGTTTTCGACCGTAGTATTTTATGTATATTACGCGCTTCCAGGCTGTGTTTAGTGCTCTACTAGTTTAGTTCAAGGGCAGCAGAACGCAAAAACATAAAATATGTAGATTTATACGCTTTTCGAATCGGAATATCGTTCGAACGGCGTTAAATTAGAAAATAGGAACCGGTATTAATTGCTATAATTAAGAGAAATATTCCATGTTTCTAGCATACAGTGATCTACATTTGTTTACGTACTGTTAATAAATTTAAAAGTTTATTAGAACTAAACTTGCTACATCAGTAGTTATGCTAAGGCAGGGAAATTTATTCCCCTTGTTTAAATACCATGAGAGACACCCACTACCTATACACAGTCTTAAACGAAGGCACCTTCCAGAATAGATTAGATCGTCGAAGATGTATTAGCTTCCACCGTTTTCTCTACTATGTTATTATGTCTTCAGGCAATTATAATTATTTAATGTTATTATGAATCTATTAAAGTAATATATAGCTAATTTGATGCAGCAATTAATTCTAATTAATATATTAATTGATACAGTTTGCGATTGCATAATTTTATAATGGTAATCTTGTTAACAGTAAATTATCTTATGTAAATCTATCTATCAGCATTAGGTTAAAGAGAAAATTTATCAAAGAAAAAGCTGCTTAAATTTAGTTTTTCTGTAAAATATATACATATCCAAAAGTATACTGTACATGTGATTACTTACGAGAAATTAGGTCTTCATCCATCTTCCAAATGCTGGAAAGTTATAATATATCTTTGTGTAACTTTAACTTTATACATGACGTTGTATGGCCCTCCCATTTTTTCAAAGTTAGACGTTTTTAAAGAGGTTAACACTCGACCATATTGAGAACTGGGAACAATTGAAGAATACGACATTTTGTTTTTAAAAATCTAACGTCTGACAATTTCTTCAGGTTGTGCTAGGTTTGTTCTATATTGATTCAATTCTATTTAGAAAATCCAACGTTTCAAGTTGCGCTAGATTTATTCCATATTGTTTCAAAACTAGCCTTTCACAGTACTGCGTTTATTGTTTTGTTGCAAAAATTAAAAATTTAGGAAGCGTTACCAATAGTTCTTGATCGTTATTTAATGGTCTCCTTTAACAAGTTATGGTGTGGATGTTGGTGGTGATAAAAAATAGATAACGATGAAAACTATAATCATTAAGTTACATTATTTTGTGCGCTTATTTCGCTATTCTTTTTAATGCTTTTATTCACGATACGATAAAAAGCAAATAAATAAATTTAAATCTAGAACTATGATAGAATAATATAGAGCAAACCTCAAATAATTTGGACTACTTTGGGAGTTTCTTTATATTCAGTTTCTTTTTACTCGATTTTGGGAAAAATTTCAAATAATGTAGAAATAACTTACTACAAACTATCATCTATGGAAAAACTATCAAAAACTCAATTCAATTCAACAAATAGAAGGGTGACAGCGGGAAGGAAGTACAACCACAACAATATGAAAAAACTTTCAATATTTTGAATTAAAAAAAAATGGAGAGTAACGAAACCTTTCGTGAACTACTTATGCAACAGGAAAAAATTGTAACAGTGATCGGAGAGAAATAAAACAACTTTCAACATTTCAAAAACAGCGTGAGAGAAGGAGCTACTAGGGAGCTTTCTTTTGGCTTTTTAATATTATTGTCCAAAACTATGAAACAATCTAGAACGGAATTAGAACAATCTAGAATAACATACATTATTTCAAACAAAAGGGGTCGTGGGCGTGAGTGTAGATTTTGTGCTGAATCTTTGTTTTAAAACGAATATTCTGTGAAATAATTTTAGATTTTTACGATGTCTTGATCGTCTAATTGCGATAAAGCTGTAGTGTTAGACACAAAAACGAATAAACTGCTATATGTGCGAAAAGGAAGTATAGGTTACACTTTTATATTTCTATTCTTCAACTGAACTCGGCAAGCTACATTATTCCTGTTTTTCTATTAGACTTTAAATCTATATGTAAGGCTTTAGTAGCAAACGTTTTAACTGCTCACGGCAAAATTAATTCGCCAAATAGCAACGTTTTATCTTTTTATTTCACTAAATTCATACAATACAAAATTGTGATTCAACGTTCTACCAAAATTTGTATTTCTTTTTAATGAGAGAGAATAAAAACTTACAAATTGGGATAAAACGAATGAAAAGCTTTTCTAAAGAGGACTCGCTACCGAGAACCAAAAAAAAAACCCATCCGTAAAGAGCTGTATTTCAAAGACGATCCTAATCTATATTTTGATCTGTTGATTTCAATGTAGAACAATTCAGGGAGAGAATAACCGATGTATAACAAAAGCTTTGGGACAAAAATTAAAATGTGTAGTGCTATTTATTCAAATGTTTAACTTCAATTAAATTATTACTTGGACTAAGGGTCTTCTTCACTTTTGGTCTTCCTCTATTTATCACAAACTCTTCCGCTTAAAAACGCACAATTTTGATCGATCAGACTTGGAGACTATTAGGTCAATAATTTTATCTGAGTACGAATTGGGATTGTAACTATTTCCTAGTTTCCTTTGCATCAACATGCGGTTGTACTGCACTTGCCAGATATCACCCCGGAATTTTTTCTTGAGCCTTTCTTTTTTAAGTTTCATATTCTCCCCAAACTACACTTTATCTCAAGGTTGTCCCACAGTAACCCGGTATTGAGGTCGAACTACTCGATCATGTCCTTTTTCTATTGGTTTCCTTCTTTCTTTTTCGAGTCCGAATCGTTTCGTGCGATTCGGTGGTGCCAGGATGAATTTAGGCCTTCGCGAAATTATTGAACTTTACTTTTGTGGTGATTTATTAAAACTTTCTTGCCTCTGTAAACGCCCGATTTTCTTCTGGTTTTTATAAGTAAAGAGAAGAAGTTTCTTCCTCAGATTCTCTTATTGTTAAGGAGAAGTTAGGTCCTTCACTAGTGTAAGCAAAGGGTTGCTGCAAGTCCGGCCAACATTTATGTTGAGCAAGTCTACTTGATTAAACTCCCGCCAATGGTAACTAAACCGAAACCTTTTCATTAATGAAAATAAATAATTACAAAATTTGTCACAAAACTGAGTTTTGTATTATAGGTTGGTAGTCTACACGCAGTTGACAGAAACAGGTCTTTCTGTCACCAATGCTTATTGAAAATTTAATAATAATACATAAATGCAATACAAGATATCCGCTTGGTATTTAACAATTTTTGGTACTTCCCCACCAAGTCATCTAAAATGCGTTTTACTCGCTTGAGAATGAAAGTTTTTCAGTAAATCATATTATTTCAGTGAGCAACATTATTTAAAAAATAATTGTGAAAATCTCACGTGTTGGCGAGCAGATATTTAAGTTGTTTAACCCAAAAAAATTAAATTTTAGGAGTATTAGATTTTAGTTCTTTTATGTCAAAAATAAATATTAAAATCGATAATAATATGAATCAAGACAGTACAAAAGCGTATGTAGACCACTGTATACTTACAGACATAACAGAATAACTTATTATCGTCGAAGATAGACTAGAATTATTGTTTTATTTTATTTTCATTCTTTTCTTTTGCGTGTGTGCATTTGATGCGTCTACATATGTAATATATGTACGTATCGAATTATCGCACTCTAATGTGTGCTGCTCCGGATCACACCATACACACATAGCATTTCTCCAATTACTTTTAACTCATCTTACCGCTGCTCACTATCGCAGTCGTGGCCGATGCGTTTTAGGTTTCGTATTCGTGGGGGCTAGCGCTCTGTACACGCGAAATACGTAAAACATTGCCTCAACGTACATACGTAGGTGTGCGTAGTAACGTGTATAAATTATTAATCGAACTGATAAGATAAAATGATAATTCTAGTCCAGCGCCGAAAGAAAACTTATCTGACGGTAACTAAAATTAGTAGAGATCGTTGTGCGGAATAATAAGTGTGACCATAAGTTGTATATATTACAGAAATGAGATAATAACGTGCTGTCAGTTTACTTTAAGATACCGGTGTGGTAACTTAGGAGGCGGTCAATAAGTTACTAAATACATAAATAGGTGCAAATCTCAAACAGTTAATAAATCTCTTAATCGGGCTAATACGAACGATAAAAAATTATTAGAGTGCTAAAAATATGTAACACCACCATCATCGAACGAATCACTGAAAATGTTGACAATATTTCTCCATAATGCTTAAAAATTTATGTCTTTCTTTGATACAATGGCCAGAAGGAGAAAAGTGCTGCATATCTTGTTCGGGATAATAATCGGAGTGATTCTGTATGTATCAGTTCGAAACATAAACCGACATACTTCCGAAATGTGTAAGCCAACAGCTGATACAGTAAGAAGAAAAATCGCCGATCCTGAAGCGTTAATTAGAGAAAACGTCGAAGAACAATTAGTGTTTGTTGGTGTAATGACTGCCGCAAAATATTTAGAAACTCGCGCTAAAACCGTTTACGAAACCTGGGGCAAAAATGTACCTGGACAAATGGTATTTTTTAGTTCTGAATACTCACAGACGAATTCCGTCCCTTTAATTCCATTACCAGGAGTCGATGATAGCTATCCACCGCAGAAAAAGTCCTTTTTTATGTTGAAATACATGCACGACCATTTCATTGATAAATTTGAATGGTTCATAAGAGCCGACGACGACGTCTATATGCGGACAGACAGATTAGAAACTCTCTTGCGTTCAGTGGATAGCAGAAAGCCGTGGTTTATTGGGCAAACGGGGAGAGGAAACAGTGAAGAATTCGGTTTGTTATCGTTAGAAAGTGATGAAAACTTTTGTATGGGTGGACCTGGTGTTATATTCAGCAGAGAAACCCTAAGACGGATAGCTCCTTACATCGAAGAATGCCTGATGAATTTGTACACGACTCACGAAGATGTGGAGGTGGGAAGATGCGTGAGGAAGTTTGCTGGGATTTCGTGCACGTGGTCCTATGAGGCAGGTCACAATTTTAAGGCAAGAGAGGTGTTATATTTTTTTGTTGTCTCTTCTAGTTAATTTGTGCACCACGTAATTCTAGATTACCATCATTTACCTCTTTTTTAAATTTTATTCATTTGTATTATTATTATAGAATTTTAAATATGTCTTTAACGGGAAAAAACCAATGAGTCACGTTCGTAAACAAAGCACGTTCAAATGAAAATTGATTTGATCTTCAATGTAAGATCATTATCATTGCAGTTAAGATACTTATTCCGATTTTCAAATTTTAATCTATTCAAATATTTCCGGATTCGAACTAAACTTATCTCTTACAAAATTGTAAATATATAATCTGGTTTATACAGGCTTTATTTGATTTTTGACAAGAATCGTACAAGTTTATTGAATCAATATTTAGCGAGGCAAACAACAATTACTCAGAAGCATGTTGTTTACATATTCTAGTTTACGTTTTCGGGAATTTTTCTGGGTACCAGTTTTAAATGTCTATTAGTCTTTAAAAATATTCTTAGCATGGATTACCAACTAATTATAACTGTAACTATGGATAAAACATGTTCAACAAATTAATTTAGGAATCGCATTATTTTTGCTTTTTTCCAACAATTTCCATACTAATTGGCAACGTATTTCTCTGTAGCATTTGTTCAATATAAATTTATTTTCAACTTCAAATTTGCTATTCTCAACAGTTACATTCAATCTTCTACGATTAAGCCATGTTGATATTATATGGGGTTATCATCAAGTAATATTTTAAATTAGGATAACTTTTTAACAAATTAAGTTAATAAAAATATTAACAAAATCTAATTGCATAAGACATGGGATTTAGCATGCCCAAAGCCAGTTGCAATTGCTCAATATGACTTCCATTTTGCCGTTGTCAAATTACTAACCCTTCCATCAAATCGTACGCATTTCGTAACATTTCTGATTGAATTGCACCACTTGGCTTCGTAATATTGTCTCTTAATTTTGGCAGCATTGTTGGTCGTCTTCCAAAAGCTAAACTTTTTAAATTACCTCACAGCCAGTAGCCATCTGCTGCGTTAAGATCAGGCGAACTTCGTGGCCGTGAATTTGCGAATAATAGTCCTCACTGTTTACAGCTTCTCCATTCTGCATTTCCTCCCAGATCTTCTTGAACGACTTCTTGTGAATTTTCTGCAGACCAGTTCTACAGTTTTGAGTATTGACTCCATTATTCACAGTAAAATGTCCCTCGGTTGTCTATAAAATATAGGACAACCATTCGGGTTCAATTTCTGTCTAAACCTTACTCGCAAAGAAAAATTGTACCTAATAGCCAAATCTGGTTCCTTTAATTCAAACGGTACCTTCAGTTGGATGGATACATTTTTAGAAGATGGCGTAAAATTTTTCAAACTGTGCTATATGCCAATTGCTTGTGGATTACCTCTAGGTATGTCCTGATTTTTATGGAAAACCTCTGCAATTTGGACATCACTAACTGTTAGTCCTCTTGATCTTGGTAGGTTAGTTACAAACCTATTTTTTCAAATTTTTGCATAAAATTTCGGTACGTTTTCATTTGACAGGGCCCCGACTCTCGAGCCCATTCTTATGTGAAATCTTTGTAATCCAGCGTACAGGATTACCTCATACGTACAGAAAAATCCGATTCCTCAAGCAATTCAATGTCCGTTTATTTTTTGTTTTCTTAAATTGTTAAAAAGTTATCCCTTACTTTATGATGCCCTTGTACTTGGCTTGTTTTGTCAAAATTGTTGAAACAGCAGTTCATCTAGTTTATGGAAATGTGACAGTCGATGTAACGTATATCTTCGTAATCCATTGATATTATCAATAAATCACCGCTGGTACTGTGTTTCCATTCACTCGTTACTCTCTCTCTTTAAATATTGCATTTTATCTGAACGGAGATAACATTATTTTTTAAAAAGATATTTTTGTACGAATAAATGATAATGAACTTGTATATATGAGTTTCGTAACAATTCCTTCAAAATAAGATTTTCTAAATTTTTCTATACCTAAGTATAATTTGTGGCGTCTTCCTGAATTGGCAGAAACGCCAGAAATTAAAAAAAAAACGAAATTGTACTTATGAAGTTTCTTAAACCTATATTACATGCGTTGAACGTAAAGATTAACACAAATAGAAATTTGACATGCTGCTGTGCTGCCCTATTTACATGTTTTCCACATATTTGTATATTATATGTGATGAACTAAACAGATTGTCAAGACTATAGAGTAAATTAAATTCGACCAATCCATCGAGTTAGTACATGACAATTTCAATACGTTTAAATTTATTAGTAAATAGTGGTAGAGCACCATCTTGGCACGAACTACATTATACACACTTCTTTTTCTCTTACGTTCAGAGCTATACCATCCAAAATGGAAATTATTTTAAGGTTGTTGTCTATTAAATTTCTGTTGCTGATTAATAACTCGTTGATAATACCGCAATAAATATTTATTGTTGAAAACTTTTTTTTGGATAGTCGTACATTTTCCACAGTTAGGTACGTCTCCAGAAACATTCTCTTCCGAATTTTCAGTTTTAGGTAATCCTTCAGAACATTGGTTATACAACGAATCGAACTGATTTAATATCTAAAATATGTATTGTTTGTTCTAAAATTCAGTTTTTCGGTTAGAATTGTTCATACCTTCTACATTAGCACGATTAAGGTGACTTTCAAAATGCAAAGTATGTAATTTCAATATTGCGAAAACTAGTTTTCTAACTTAATTGTAATAAAAAAAAACATGGACATGTTGGCAGCTCTAAAGACGAACGTTGTGAATTCATTTTTTGGGGCTATTGACGGAATAGGAAAATTTGAATAACGACTTCGGTTTCAATATCTCAGACCTCTCTAATCCATATTTTTTTGTAAGGAGCTTTGCTTCATATCCGTTAATTAAAATTAATTTATGGTCTATAAGTTTGGGGGAAACCTACCCACTAATATATCTAAAGTAAATGGAGTTGATTGCTGATGTAGATTATTAAACTGTTGTTAAATTTTAAGAACTTTTATCCAGAAATTCTGTTGGCTGAATGTTATTTTCGTAATAATTAAGTGATGATAATCTACTATTACATTATCAATGAAGATCTGCATTTGGCATTTTTTAGTTACTGTGTGAGCAACTTTTCTTACTTAGATGGAAGCAAATGCAGAGAAGTGCCTTAAAGCAATGGATACAGAACATTTCCAAATCGAAAAATATTTAGAGATTCCCTAGTATGTATAATTGAAATTTGGTGATACGTGAAGGTGTTCTTCATGTTAGAAAGTGATTTAATTTGTGCTATACCTTAAAAGCAATTAACATCTAGAATTTTGTAACATTCATAATAGTACTTACTGTATCTAGTTTTCTTCCATAGTCTGGGTTAGAATTCTATATTATATGATTACATAAATTTTGATTCTTATAACTATTATTGGCAACACTTTCTTTACGGAGATTCAGTTCTAAGATTTTGTTTCAACCTTATTACGTCAACATATTCTAGAAAATAATAAAATTTAACTACATTGCTAGAAAGAACTAGGTGACAAACAGTTGAAGTTATATCGGGGAATTGAAAGTAGACAGCATCCCGAAAGAAATTAAGAAGAAAACATCATTATATAACCACTCCAACCACCATCAACACCATTCAATTAATTCAATTTCTGTGCTGCACCTCGATTAATAAAATATAGCCATACATACATTATATTTGTTAGAAGGATTTCTACTACACTACTCAGCGTAGATAAAGTAACATGTGAAATATCCCACCAAATAAAATTGCCTAACTTTAACTACAACATTAAATCTACTTTATCGTGATACAGACGCTGAAACTACGAAAGTATCTGAAATATTTGCAGAATGCAAACGATGTGTATTTATTTATATTAATATAGAATAAACTTTTAAAGAGTTACTCCAATATCGTGACTCTCAATTACGTAGAACTAACACTAAATTTATCATTTTTCCGAAATATGCATAAGCCATCTGTTGAATATAGATATAGTGATGACTAACGTTGATTGTGGAATATACGTTCATATTACTATATTACTAATACATATACAGAGGTGTCACTATATTGTACAATACCCGTTGTAAATGCAGATATGTTTGAAAATTTGTAATTGGAATGCACAAAATTTAATTGCGATCACTTTAATTTAACCTACCACCGAGAGTTATCTCACATTTTAGATATGGTATGAATTCAATGGTAATCAAAAATATGTATACCTAGAATTTTTCATTAATGCAATAATACCTAATGTTGAAGTAACAGAAGATCGTAAATATTCACTAATTTCAAAACGTAAGATATTTTATTTAGAAAATAGCTTTTTTATATAAACTTATTAAGTATTATGTACGGAAATTTAACCAGGCGCCTCGTAGATTATTACGTCCTGATAAGATCATACAATAACCTATCATTTGGGTATCAAACAAAATAAACAGTTTCGATATATCTATATCACCTTTATTGAAAACTTGTTAATATAAAGGTCTGGCAATATTATATCACAAAATTAATATTATACTTGTCTGGTTTTGAATGTAATTTAATTTTAATAATCCCAATCATGGGCTAGCTAACTATAAGTTCACTTAAGCTCTACATAACAGAGTGACTGTCAGAGTTTCCGACCTCAATTAACCTTCAGAATACACGAAAACTGAAAGTCATCGAGTAGCAATATCTTCCTAGTTCAACAAAATTCCAGAAAATACAGATTAATGTATGTATGTCTGTATTATGTATGTACAAACTAATCAGTATAATGTAAACAGCTGGAGTATATGAAAGTAATTCCATAATTAGTCAGACTATAATTTTCAATTGCTGTTGAATTGTTTGCATTAACATTAGTTCTATGAAATTTAAGTTAATTTAATTTTTTTTTTATAGAAACTAATCGTTAAAACGGTACATTAACATATGGAAAATGACGTGACACAAAGATTTTTATTGGGTATTCATATGTTGTTGTCTGTGTTATATTGGTACAAACGGGATTTTTGCCAGTCTGTCGTTTAACGGGTAACAATATTGATTTGATGAAATTAACCCAAAGAAAATAATAGATATGATGTATTTGCAAATAACTCTAATAATTAAATGTTTAACATTAATAAATAAGAAGACTTTTGCTTTAGGATAGGTTTACGTAGCCTGATTTTTTCGAAATGCATAAATAATTGTTCTTGCCAAACATATTCTACTGCAAATGAAGCGTAACAGTAAATAAATACATAAAATATCATTGCACGATAAATAAATTACGTAAATTTTAGAACTAGTAGCATATATTATGCTACCGAAACAGTGGGATGTACTTGTAACGAAAATTTTAGTCCAATAATGGAATCCCAATATTCGGAAAATAGAATCAGTTACTGTGAGTCTAATAAATAAACTCAAGTAACTAGAAGAAGGGATCGCTAGTCTAAAAGAAACAAGTACTATTAAAGGACAACCACACCATTATAATTTTGAAAAGGAAATGTAAATAAACACTTACAGTTTGTTAAGTATCACGGAAGTTGATTTTAAATAACAGCTGTGAAAACGTAACTCAATCCACTGTTTCAGAAACTATTGGCTGAAAGATAATAATAATAATAATAATAATTCATGCCTTAGCATCCCCCAACAGCTTGCGCCAATTACAGAGGGCATCGGCTGGCCATGAGTTATTATTACGCCTACAAAGATCTTAAGTTGTCGCAATTAACAGCTGTTACCCATAATATAAATAGATCGAATTAATACCTACGTGTAGAAGTGAATACAGCCGTATATCATGACAAAAAGGGCCTACACTTTAGTTTTGGCTAGTTGGACAAAATAGAACAGAACAGATAAAAAGATGGAATTGGTTTGTTTTTGTGGAAGTTGACTTTACCGTTGCGTCAAGAACTAGCAATTTTAAAGTGGTAGGCAATGTAATTTTTATGGGTGAGTCATTTATATTGGGACTCCAGACTTTGGCCAAGTTGCAAGACTTTTGTGGTTAGACCGTAAACTAAGGAATAAAAGAGCAAAGAACGCAATTCTGTTCCAACTTTCGGACTACGTTACAATTCTTGATATGCATTTGTGTGTGTTTCAAATGTTTTATAACTTCGTTATATGACTGATGAGTTTAATTTTAGCATTGTGGGGGTATTAATTACATCCCATTATCAGACTGCTTGAAAGAAAAAGACAAACTCTGAGTGAATTCCAACCATTGTTTGCTAAACTTTTATATTACTATATAGATAGCCTTAATCTTACTACTGACATATTAATACGACTTGATAACTTTTGTAGTTTATTACTAAGGACTGATTATTATATGAACCTCTCCTTAATCGTTAATTACTATTTTAACGGGTATATTCCGCATGAGTTCATCTTAAAGGTGTCTTTGAAATATCAATTAATAGCTTTCTAATACCATTTATTATTTTAACAACTAACAATAATAGATTGGCGAATGGTGAAAATCACTCGGTAAAGTATACGTAATCTCGTTTAGGGTATTTCGTCCAACAATTAATTATATATTAAAATTGCTTTACGAACCAATCAAATCAGACAAATACAGTGTTTATTCGGATCCACTTATTGTAGATGCACTGGAATTTTCTTACTGTAAACGTGCTGTAATTTGAATTGCTGGCTTTCCGATAGATGATGGATGCAGTTTCATCAAAGTAACGTATTACTTCGCAAACGAACACTTAAGAAGGTCAGTTTGTTATTATCACTGTCTTTAGGATATATTAGAAAACTACTATGACATGCCCCACGTTGGGCGCCACTTTAACGGTTATATTCCGCATGAGTTCATCTTAGGGGTGTGTTTGGAATATCAATTAATAGCTTTCTAATACCATTTATTATTTTAACAACTAACAATAATAGATTAACTTGACACGTCCCTTTTTGACAGTCGTTCGTACTATTTTTCATAGGTGACGCGAGCATCGTTACACTATTATTTATTTATACCAAAATAATTATTAAGATAGGGCGAAAAAACAGTTAAACATGATTGCATGCAGAATAAATAAAACACATTCCTTTAACACTGTTGCAGACTTTTCAAACTGTCTGTTGGCAGTAATAAATCTACATTCTTGTCGTCGAACTTGACTCAGCCAGAAAGTTATAACAAACCTAAAAACTAAAAACGCTTTGCTTTCAGTGTCACAAAAGTGAGAAACTGCAAAACTGTAACTCTAATTTAAAGTTAGGTTAGAACTTTTTGATATTTCCTAAAAATGTGACTTGTTAGAAAATCTCTTGCTTCATATGTAGTAAACGTATTTGAATATGTGACCTCAACTACATAGTTGAAGTCGTAAGATGCGTAATAATGTTTCATGCACAAACTTTTGATGACACCATCCATTTGTACATACCTTTCCAAGCTACGCTCAGAATTCTGCAGGCCATCAGGTGTGATTCTAAAGTTGTCTTGGAATGTAGCAACACATTAGAACAATTAATATTACTATTACTAATTACGCAAACAATTTTGAATCAGATCATTATTTTGTCGTCATAGGTATGCGAGTCAAAACTTGCTTTTTGCAAATTTGTTAGACGAAGATAGGAAACTCGATTTACTTCGTAATTTTGAAAGGATATAGGATCATGATTCATAAGATAATATTTGTTTCTCACGCAGCAGCTATATTGCGATTATTATTGCCTGTTCAATAAACACTATATCAATTTGTGTGGTAACGTAAACGACAAAGATTACCATAAATCCTGTGCTATTAAGCATTCGAGTAAACCATGTGAAAGTAAAAACAAACCTACAATGGAATTCAAACTAAAGCATAATTCATCTTTCATAAGCTTTTCTAACTTTATACTATGAACAGATATGACATTACATTAATTAGATTTAAAACAAGGCAAGTCGTCAACGGTTTTACCATCTTATCAAATTATACATTGTATTCAAATGTATGGAATAACGCGAAAATAAACTACAAACTGAATTGATAAACTTATAGATCAAATAAATTCCTAAGCTCATCATATTGATGCTAAGGCAGAAAAAAATCAATTAATTGGTCCAAAGCTAACTAACTGTAGCACACAGTGTTATCAATAACTTAAATTGTAAATTGAAATAAAATGATAAATTATGAATAAAATTTTCTTATCTCTTTCGTCAAACTATCAAAATATGTGCTATGTTATGAATTTTTATTGAGACAATATATTTATTGTTATCAACAGACAGCTATAGAAATAACAAATCCAGCGAAACTTGAATATTAATATGACAGCGTTACCATTATAAAAAAAAAACGTGGTGAAACAAAACAGCATGGCTCATAAAAAAAGATAATCTGATAATTCTAACAAGGACCAGGCTTGTCTCACACGAATCTTGATGGGTATTAACTATGTTAGTGAGGGACCCACACTGAGTACCCGCGTACGAGTTTTTATCCTAACGTGCCCTAGTTTCTGAAAATATCAATGTTGTTGTGCATGTTGTTTTTATACCCTTAATGTTGGTCTCCATATAAGCAAGCGTGCGTAGCGCTGTGGACTGGATTTACGCCTACCACCCTGGCGGCTCACGTTCGATTCCTGCAATGTGTACAATAAGATTGAAGAAAACATCCATTGGCAGGAATCGAACGCGAGCCACCAGGGTGATAGACGTAGTAGATCCAGTACACATGCTGTGCGCGCTTGCTTATATGGAAACCAACCTTTACGGCATAAAAAGAACGCGCACAACAACGTTGATTTTTCTCAGAAACTAGGGCCCGTTCAGATAAAAACCCGTACCTGGATACTCAGGGGAGTTCCCTCTATAGCATAGTTCAGATCCAACAAGATCCGATAAAACAACTAAGTTACTGAAAAATAGAAAGGGATAAAAGCACTCAAAAATCATTTACTCTTTTAGATTTTTCCGATATTGTTTACCTAAACGTACATATGTATATGTATAACATATGTGTTCTTAATAGAAGAATGGTGTTATATTCCACGTAATGTGCCTACAGAAATATTTGGTAACAAGCTAAATATTAGTAATGCTTTTAAATATATTAATAAGGAATATAGTCCAAGCACTATTTACAGTTGCCTCTCCGTCTTTGTCGTTTTTCGGCACTTATCCATTCCAACATATGCACTTATGTACATACCTTGTTTTACAATACATATGTTCAATAGAGTTGCACAGACAATTTGATCAGACTCGCTAAAATTTGGTTCGGTAGCTGTTCTGTTTTCTTCACCGCTTGCAATAATTGTTTCAATGTTAGATTACAATTTCCGCCATGACTATACAATGGTGGGATAGCCAACACAAGGATCTACGTCACATTTCAGTTTGTGAAATACATACATTGAAAAGAAGTTCTCGACGATATTTCTATTTACAGCATACGATAAGATCTAGGTCTATTGGATGCTGAAAACTAGCCATGTTAAGTAGCATAAACAATAACTTCATCCTTCCACTCTAACCCATTCGCATGCGTGCTGACTATCTCTATGACGTGGCGTAGATTTTCTTGGACAAACGTGGATAGAGTTAGTTTGGTTGCGTCAATATTGTACATTTATTCTGGAGTACATAAGATCGTTATGATATGACTGAGTAGTTTCTAGAATTTCTGGGAAATCTTGCTACTGACTGCAGAATTTACTAATAACTTTTCTCCACATAAGCGAGAGAATGAACTTCATGGCGTTTTTTCAACGCAGAACCCATTCTTTAATAGGAATAAAATGTCTGTTTATAGAAGGGTGTTAGGCAGGTAAAACACTGTTTTTTAAGATGGGACTGTTAATAGGCGTGTCACGCTTAAAGTTTTGCGTTTTTAGTCTTCTTCTACATAAGTAAGGTTTGTAACAGAAAATGGTTACATGCAAAATTTCAAATCGAATATATCATTAGTTCTCCACATTTGGTCGTGGCATACCGCAAGTAACAACGTATTTTACGTTACCCATGTGAACAATGCATTGCTTAGCGTTATTGACACAAACAAGTTAGTCTTTATTACACGGCTATAAAAAAATAGAACATGGCAAATTTGAACAGAATTGATAGGAAAAAAGGCCACTGTAAAGCAGTAAATGTAAGATCAGTTTTTGTATATGATAATCATTATTATATTGGTTGTGTGATTGCTCTTTGCAGTATAAAACAATATTAAAATCAAAAAAAAACTTCACAATAGAGTAAGTATGCCATGAGGTCGTATTCTAAGACCAGAGCTGTTTTTACTTTTTATTAATGATGCATGCATACGTATGTACATACATACAATATATAGAAACTGGATATAATACGTACACGTTTTTATACACACTATTCAAAATGTGAGGGTCAAATCAGAAAAACATTTTAAATGTTTTATTATTTTTATTGTTAATTTTCTGTTCGAAAATTATTTTTTATTGTCAACTTACAACAATAGTGAATAAGTCAATTTTAAAGAATAATGTGTAATGTTAATTGATGGCTAATTAGCTGCTCGTAAACAATACACTATTGATCGTTTACTTACTTCTAAGTTATGAAATTAAATTCACATTAGCAATTATCTAACATTTTATGCTTCTTCAAACATCAATACATAAATGGGACAAACATAAAATGGCAAAGCTACCTATTACACACGAAATTAAAGCCAATCCTAGATTGTGTAAGTATTATGTTTAATTGCACACTCAACAATTAAAGATATTTTTCAATATCAATACATATGCCAACTTGAGTGCTTCAATACTGTCGTATTATGTTGCTTTGTTTTTTGGTGGAGTTCCAGTTGCTAGTAACCCTATAAATGCGGTTATACCTAATTGTTAGGTTTATTTCAATTATTATGATAAAGAATGCGAACATAGTTACAAGAACTTAAATGCAGTCATATTTGAAAGGAAGGGAAGCCGTATCAAACATTGATGGTCTATGTAATTTGAAAACATGTCTGCCATATCTAGAACCCAAGAATACGAAGTTTTTTATTGCTTATTGTGTGTTTCAAAGTTTCAAGACCGGTTTAAATCATAATTTTTAAAGAATAAGCTGCTTTAAGTAAATTAATTCAAATGGTGATGACAACATAATACTTTCATTTAAAACATAAAAGTATACAAGTTAACACTAAGAGACTGCATGATTAACTAAATTTTATGTATAATACTGTTTTCATTTCACTGAATTAGGTATACATATATAGAAAGAATATATATCTGAGATATCTGTACAAATAGATCCTTCCTATATCTATAGATGTTTTGAAATCGTTTTGGCTAATTGGATAGCATAATGTAGACTAGTAGGTGGTTTACGCCATACGTAATATAAACTGTGAGAAGGTGAATAGATCCATAAAATTAGGAAAATATGTGATACAGGAGCGTTGCTAAGTAACAATGTAAACAGTAGCGTCATAGTATAAAATGAAGGCAACATGTCAAACTTAGATTGTCATTATTCGTTTTTACAGCATCTTCAACGAACTACACAAGCAGTTGTTACGTGCTGTATACGTACAAGTTTCTCTTTTTATATTTTTAAGCCCACTTATATACAAAACGTGGACGCAACAAGTGAAGAAAGGTTATCCATCTAATTTTCGTTAAGTTTTTCCTTTATGGGATATACGAGGAGAGGCTATTAAAAAAATCAAATGGACGCGTTTCAACCTGGTTATACCATCATATCGATCACTGTCACTACCAATATTTTACGTTATGCAATTTATTACACAAACGTAACTCGTTAATAAATATTCCATCTTTATTGCTCAATATAATGATGATGGGTACTTTCCTCCCAATTTGTGTATGTATAGTACCGAATCGAATTTTAACTGCAACTGCACTTCTAAATCACTCACTGTTGCTACCGGAAGACTAAATATCAACGGAACTAATAAGAAATCGTCTTTATTAAGTGAGTCTTCATGCCGGAATGGTAGACATTTTACTGACAGCATAAAAGATGCCGTAGAATATAAGCAAATGAGCATCTCGATTGAGATAATAATGGTCTGGAATTAAATTTTGTTTAATTACCAATAAATATTCAGTATGCAGCCAATTACCAAATATGTTTTGATTTGGTATAAAGCAAGAATATGAAATATCCTTCTATTTGTTCATGAAAGACCTCAGTATAACGGTGGCGATGCGAAGGTGTGATTCAGGATAAATATCGGGAAACATCGAACTGTATTTCATTAAAAACGGATCATTTACTGCTTATAGGTATTTGAACGAAATATTGCGACTCTTTATTCTCCATATGTAAGAGTTGTGGTATAAATCGACAAAACATGAGAATTATTGTGTATGACCCCCTGGGATAACCAAGATTCCTTGATATTGCTACTTTTTTTTAAGAATAATTTGAAGTTTTGTAGCTATAGCTGTAGCAGCTTCATTCTTCGGAGAGTCAACCACCACGATTATACGAATTGCCAAAGATTTACAAATCAGGAAATCCTCTAAGACAACTTCAGTAATACACTGCACAAACGAACAGCTATGTGAAGACTTTTGAGAATTTTGTAGATATGTTTTAGCGGCACAACATATCTGATAGTAACATCATCGTCAGTTTCGACATGCAGGCTCTCTTCTCGAACCTACTTACTAGTAAAGGAAACAATAGAAGAGATTCCTCACAGTTAGCAGCTGTAGAACTACAACAAGATCTTACAGAACTTACAAAACTGTTTGGCATCAACATACTTCCGAGAACGGGACCATTTATAAACACAAAAGTGGAGTAAGGGGATCACCATTATCACATTTGTACATCATACCAGTCATACAGTGTTGACGTATTAGAACCGCGTGTCTTAGTTTAACGAATTTACCAACTATACTTTTTTTGACATACATGCAATTCGTGTATTAGAAAACTATTGAATTTAAGCGCTAAAGGATATTACAATCTGATTTTAATGTTATGGTTATTTATTGTGCACTGATAACCGCTGCCTTTTCGCGCGCTACTAAACGGGCACTACTAGAACATGAGGTGGGGATAACCGCTCAGCAGTCACGTTCATTTTACAACCGGAACGTACGACTCGCGAAAATTTGCCGCGAAAAACTAGGGTATTTTCGTTTTTGATGTACAACTGGTTGCCTACCATGCTGCTAGGATTGACAATTATCTTTTTATGATTACACATAGGGAAGGTGCATATGTGTAATAATAAAAAAAGAACCCGGTATATGGGCAGATGGACGACAAACATTAGACGACTTTCTGCTAAATTTGAACAGGTAACACTCGAACATCAATTTGCTATGAAGAAATAAAAAGTAATAGAATGGAATGAGAGGCTAATTCCGATATCGGTAATGCTACAGCCGCAATTAGAAAATGTCAAATTGTTTTTAGAAAAGAATAGCAAAATATTCCCCAAGATTTATTTGATCTCTTGGTACAATCCACGTCAAAGCATGTCTTCGCGGGGTCAAACACCTTACTAATTTTCAATTTTTATTACAAATCAAAATTATACTTCTGTTAAGTCTGTAATTTACTGCATTTACTCCTACACAACAACAGAAAATAAAACTAGACGACGCCTATATATCAGTAAAAGCTATTTATTTTAATATTTATAACTCTTCAATCGAAATAATAAATATGTGTTAGTCTTTTGATCAGTGTAGGTACTGGTATTATAAACGGATACATCTACTAATTAAAATACATATGTACATAAAATTGAAGTAGTAAACACTAGTTATCACGTATAAATCACATTAAAATGTGTATTGATGCTTGGATTGGAAGATTCATAGTTGATGGGATTTCTTCGGAATACATTTTTAAGTAGATAATAAGAAACAGGTCAAATCAAGGGCAAGACAGATACACGTCCTTAGATTTGAGGGACAAGCAAACACAGATGTTCAAACAATAAGAAATAGACGTTGAAGTTATACAGTATAGTGTATGTAGACTCTACTTGTATCGTAATCCTTCACAATATACATACATATGTAAATAAAGAAAATACGGAAGAGTTATGTATTGGCATAATGTACACATACTAAGAGATACAGGTTGTTTAAATAGTAATAAATCGGTAGATATTAAATACATACAATACAAGACAGTTCATGTTTGACTTGATGAGAAATATACTTTATATTTATTATACATACACCAATAAGCTAATAATTATAATTTAGTAGTTTTTACCCAAGATGGCAGTAACACTAATACGAACTCTACTTTGTATTATCATTGGTATTTTAGTTTCAGTCTACTAGTACTACATTTATAAGCGCATCAACTGTTAAAATTCCGATTACTCTCAGTAAAAAAATTATGGAATGTTTTGTTGTTACTTGCATTTTTTTTTGTTACATGGCTCTATTTATTTACATATGTTGATCTGTGCATTATATGAATATCTACCTATTTACAATATTCTAAAATTCAAAATATAAAATTAAACTTTAGGATTTTATGTTAACATAAAAACCATAACTCTAATTGGTTTAACTGTTATTAGCGCTTTAATGTGAAAAATATGCTTTTATAATACCTTTATAAGCTTTTAAAACATTAATGTTATGCGTTTTAGTTTTCGAATGTTAGTGATTCCGTTTTTTTTCTCTTTCATATAAACTATTATGATGTCATTATTATATTTTTTAAAGAATAATAGCTATCGTTTATTACTCCTATGTTATCGTAAATGGATTTCCCCAAGAATCTAAAGTTTAGAAAACATAGCAAATTGTGCGACCAGAACTATAAAAAATCACTATTATATAATGTAGTTTAACACCTATACTGTCTGGAAAAATATACTATTGTTATTTAAAGAATATTTTACTGGAAGTATAAATAAACACAATCCCATTGATGGCATGGAGTAATGCTACAGGAGAACATTGAAAAAATGCTTCCATACATGAATGGAGCACTGTTATGAAAAACGTTTTCCTTTGTTAGTTTGTTTCTAAAAAGTTTCTGAAAATCAAGAAACTGGCAATTATGGATACCTTTTCAATAAATTCTTCTAAATAACCCCCAATTAAGTAAATGCTAAAGGGGAATATATCTTACAGTAGCACATAACCCAGGACTCTCTGTTTACACTTAAAATTCTAACTTAAAGAAACACAGTTATACTGTTGGTGAAAGCATGAGATTAATCAAAGAAATCTCATACCAAGTGGACTAACTTTCCCAAACCAAGACAATCAAAAAAGTTTATTACTATTTCAACCACTACGGCTAAATCTCTGGTGGACTCTAACAAAAAAGATCTTTTTTAACATTATGGTTTTATTCACCATTCGCCATTTCCCTCAACTTTCAAATGATGAGCGAGATGGATAGCGATAAATATTGTTCAGAATTTAAGAAAACGACTAAATACACTATGGGCTACTGCATGACGGTGGCTTGAAGAAAATACCACCAAACAAACGACCTTGGAATTGGTTGATATCAGAACCATAACCTCCAAGACGCCCCATGAATGCACCAAAGTGATGTTCGTAGTAATTCTGCCACTACTGCACTCAGCTTTAGTTTTATCTTAGATAAGTCTTGAACAAAACAGATTCAGAAAAAACGTTTTAAAAATTATTAAAAAGTTTACCAACTCCATAATCTTGAGAAAGTGTGCCGAAAATCTTGATGGCACTTTCTCTGGCTTATTAAATGTTGTTAGAACTCATTTTACATATTTTTGCCACCACTCTTAATTAAATTTATTTTTCTTGGTATGATTCTAACAATGGAACTTCCCACCAACAAAAAACTAAATACGTTACCAATTTACCAATATGCTTTAGCGAAGTGCTAAGTAAAGCAACAACCAAATACTAGTCTACCAGATGTTGTACTTAGTCAGCGATAGCATCATATGTCTGCAAATTGATAATTTTTTGTTAGAAATTGTAAAATTTAGTTTTCATGCTATTTGTTCGTATACTACATCTAGAAATGATTGCGTCTTCAAATATCGGATAGAAATTAGAGTAGAGCATACCTGACGCCATTTCCGCTCACATTAGATTCTTCGACTTGACTAGCCTTGAAGTTGTTTTTGAATAGCGGACTATTCACCAAGTTCTATAACATTAAAATATTCGAATAAGGTTAATTAATTTAGAAAATTTATCAATTACATTCCTTAGATGCCTTATTTAAAAAAAGAGACAAAATTCTGAACCGACTCCTATCAATTAGAGATATTTCCACGTAAATGAAATGACGTAGTTGCAACATGTGAAAATAAATAAATCAGTATGTCAGCGGTGTCAAAATATTTTATTTTTTTTTGGGTTTCCGCTACTAAAAAATTACATTCACACAGTGATTTGCGTCTGTTCAGAATTTTTTCTCTCTCTTTTTGAAATAAATGTTTGTAGATGCTTATTAACTTGACAGTTCTCTTTGGAATGCGGAAGCAAGCCGATTGCCATAACTGTTTACATAACGTAATTGTCAACATTTATATTTCATTTCTTATTATTATTCTTTCACCTATGTTAAGACGTTTATTATTGACCGAAATATGAACAATGAATGATGTCAACAGAAAAATATTACCACTTAAAAAATTCAATACATCCAAATGCTATTTACAAGACTCAGAAAATTATGAATGCTTTTCAGTCACAGAAAAGCAAACCATTATTATAATAATCTTAACATAAAATTAATTATTGTTAATATTGTTAAGGTAAAATAACTAAAAATACGAATAAGAAATTTATTACAGAATCAACTTGTGGTACGCACTAGCGAATGAATACAGTGAATAGCAAATTATAGGTTACCAAACGGTCATTAAATGTTAAATCAATTTCCAGAAATAGTTACATCTTGTTAATAAAAATACAATAAAACTAAAAATGATTGTGTATACTACAATGTCCAAAGAAATAGAGGCCTTGAACTAGTTTTGTGGTACAACCTTACATAAATGAATCATTACCGCCGTATATTCTATTTAACTAGGTTTTAAAATTTCTGTTAACAAGTCTTCGTTGGTTGGAAAGATAATAGCACATGAATCATTAAAAAATGAAACATGTGTTAATGTTTAATGTTAAAGGGAAATTTTAAGTATATACACATAATATCGTAAATTTTGACACTTTCTCTTTTAACACATTGTAACTGTATTGGAATCTGTATAAATAGAAATTCAATTCATATACATGTTTGACGGCTAATTAAATATTAACAATGATTGCGTAGGTATTAATTTATGCAGTTGCGTCTGCTTACTGTATAAAATACACCTTATTTATATGAATTCATGATTGACGTATTTGAATGTGTAGTCACCTGAAATAGTGTCCGATTATCTTCATATACTACGCAACGAGATATAATACTGTCCTGGTAACAAATTATTTTAATTTTTAGTGGTCAATTATCGATTATAAGTATGCCCATTATAACATGAGAACCAATGCATTCGATAGATGTAAACTTCAGGCAAGTTGTTATCACAAAGTCATAAAAAACACACAAAAATGTCGGAAAGGATTGGCCATTGCAGTAACCCCTGCTGATAGATTTGGGAATCTTTTTGCAAAAAATCCCAAAAATTAGAATACAAAAATTTTGTTCAATGGATACGACCAACTATCTATCATTCAACATCGTTTGATCATGCCTTTATTGTCAAAATTTCGAAAAGGAACATTTTCTTCCGCTAAAAAGAAAATAGTTATTGCCGGATAGGATTGACCGCTTGTTGTACTGGCAACTACACTTGTTTGAAAAATCAAAATCAATTTAACAAGAGATGATTTTGAACTGTGGTCAAACGCGGAAAATAGACCACAAAATAATCCGAAGTAATTGTTTGGCTCCCCGGTTAATTTTTATCCAATTTTGAAATTACATATAAGAGAGTATTGAAGTTTGTCACATTTTTCACGGAGTTTGAGAGGTGGTCAAACATTCACAACGTTACAGTTTGCTGTTTCCTACCCGTTAACTAAGCACAGTCAACTAACAACAACATTTTCAGCACTTAAAGTTTGTGATATTGAAGAAGAATATCATTAATTTTGAAAACCCTAAGAGGCCTAATAATATATTGATACATATATGGTTAAATGATTATTGACAATTTTTTGCGGATCAGAATTATGAAATGATAAGTAGCGTTTGCAACATTTAACTACTTTTTAAAATTGCATTCCATGTTGTATTTCCAAATCCTATAGAGCAGCGTTTCTCATTGTTAATTATTTCTTTACAACTCAAAACAACTTAGTTGCGTGTGGGCACTTATGTATATTATAATCCTTAAAAGAAATAACTAAACGTCAAGAGTACTTTCACAACCATCCAAAAATGTTGTAAGTAATGCGGATTATACCAACAACGACAAAGAAACGCCGGCGCCGTATCACTTGTGATTTAACTGTTTGTGAAAAGATGGTACGTCAAACATATACGAAAACATGGACCATGAATTCTTTCACGAATGAGTCCTCCCAAGTCAATTGTTTTATATTACAAAAATGGAGAATCTCAATATTAGAACAATAAACATTTGTTCTGAAACTTCTATAATTTCAATGTAACCATGCACAACGTTTAAAAGAAGTTTTTTACATGTTTACTTTGATTGTTCTAATTAGATGAACATTGATGTCAAAAGTGCGTCTAGCAAATACGAGCTATTGGATTCAGTCTTGCTTTGAAAAACTGATCAAGTCTTTTAATTTCTTCTACAGTCTTGTGGATGTAAATTTAAACGAATTCATTTGGGATTTTCTATAAACGTGGTAGACAATTCTTATTATTAAAATCTGTAATAAATGCAGTCTTATTAATCAAAATGAATCGTGAAATGATAAGATGACAGATCGTTTTGATAGTCGTACGAAAATACCACTTGATAGAATCATTGTTTTGCAGAAACTGAATTAATTTAGAAGCAAACTTGTCAGAAGAAGTGCATATGTATCTATAAAACAAAATTTATGGACGCGTTTTTTAGTTTTTCGAATGATAGTAGACTATTTGCTGTAAGGGTTCTTATTTGTGCAAATTTGTCTGTCAGTGGTCTCCGAATAATTCGATCAAGTAACGTTTCGGCAGTTCATTTTTAACATCAGCGTGCTAAGAAGTGAATACATACAAGGTGTCTCAGCGAGACCGTTCATTAGAAGTTTATACTGCTCTGGCCAAAATATAAATTGTGTTCTCTTCAATTAAAATATTTTTAGATATCTAGCATTTGCGATTGTACCAGAAATCGACATCAACTTTGTTACTTTCTGAAATTTGATTTGGGCGTTTTGTGGCTATTCGATTTTTCAAAAAAAAAACTAACAATAAGTATAGCAGACATTTATTCAAAAAATCAGAGAACACTGATTTTACTGATATCAATTTAAGATTAATAATATGCTGAAACAAAATCTTTGACTAGGTTTTGGTGATGAAAACGGCTATATACATACGTTGTGTGGTTCGACATTTTGAACAACTATAACTTAATATTTTCAAATGGCACCTCTCGTATTTTATTAGTTAGTCGTCTGCGACGTCCAATTTTACATCTTTTCACCCCACATGTCCCATGTATACCTGAAATTGATAGTTTAGGAGACAGTTAGGTTTCTTTGAAAAATGCACACATAACTCGCCGATAGTTGAAGAGTGTGCTATGGAAACCAAGGGTCTCAAGGATTTATTGTCAAAGTCACACTTCATCGTTTGAAGCTTATTTGAGTGAATTTTAATTCTGAATTTTCAAATTTATGTTTCGCCCAGCAACCCATAAACTTCTAATGAACGGTCTCCTTGGGACACCTCTATGTATGTACTATCGAGAGCAAAAGTAATGCATCAAACTGCAATAAAACGCGCCTATTTTGGGCTTTCCGTTGTGAATTGTTATTGGCGTAAACTCTCTAATTTAACGAGATAACTAAGAGGTTGTGTAATTACATATATTATAAGTTATATAACTTTAGGTCCAAAATTTTTATTAGATAATAATATTTCAATAGACGAATTAATTTGCAATGTAAAGTAAATTACTCAAAATTCAGTACAATCACATACACAAAACACGTTGCGGAACAAGTAAGTAAATATAATATCCAATTATAAAAATAGAAATAGTAGTAAAAGCGAGAATAGATTATAATTATTTGACACGCATCAAATGTCAATTCCTTCCACTTACGAAGTTGTAACGAATACCTAATAAATTATAAAGGTTCTGGAATAAATGATCTTTAATCGAATTAATAGTGTTTGAATTGACCTAAAAGTAGAAAAATATCTGAACTGTGCTTCTCTTTGCACACAAAGGTTAGAAAAATACATTTATTACATATACCCATGTTTTAATAATTTAAAACTAAATTCATTATTTTGTGATTGCATAAATATTAAAAAATATAAATTTCTTTAAAATGCTACTTCATTTAAATCGCTTCTTAATAAGGCATCCGAAACTATTCGGTTTTCTATCAATAGAATCGTGTTATTAGATTAAAAAGCATATTATTGAAAAGTTACATGTGTAAAACATACATGTTTATCCATATATAATAGCAAACAATATTTACTTTTGCCAAAGAAACAGCTTGTGTTTACGAATTCTAGTTAAGAATTCTAGTCAGCATTACTTCTTTAGAGAGTAAGCAAAGTAGCAACTACATATTGTAAATGAAATTATAATATTTCCGTCTCTAATTCTAATTACAGCTGCCCAGTGCGAGTATTTAAATGTATCGAATACCTGCGAATGGCCATATCGCTTGAAGTCTAATTCATTACTTTAGCCTTCGATATTTCTCAAAAATGTTCTGTTTGTGCAATTGATAATACCATACAGTTTTCACTTATAGCAGGATTTATTTTACAATTTATGTAGCATTAGGGTTTACTATACCTACAGCATTGTAATGTATTCGGTTAATAATGTATTGTTTTACCACTTATAAGTAGAGTGATGCATGTTAAAATGCAGCGTTCGTCCGACATAAAAATTGAATTTACATGTTTTAAATTTGCATAATTCTTATAATTACAGTATTATTTTTTGGTGTAGTCTAAGTAACAAGAAACGCGTGTTTAAAATCCGTACGTAGATGGATATACATATATCCATAAATGAAGAACAAGGTATTGACGTATGTACATGCAGTTATTAAAAGCAATTAACGCTTTTAATCCAAAACGAAACTACTCTATGTTATGGGCGCGATGAATATTTAATAAATTATTTTTTTAAATTAAAATGCAGAAAAGTAGCCACTAGCCAAGGCAACACCTTATTTACATCCTTTTAAAGAAGCTACTTTATTCATTTTTTCTGGGAGTTGGCTACTAATAATAAAAAAGTTCAATTGAGATAACCTGCCTATTTATCACACCAACTGTGAGTGTGTATATATAAACGTGTAGTTTGAATTGGATTATCAAAATGTAGGTAAATCTCAACCGATTGTGTGACATGTGGTTTCAGTATTTTATTGTTTCATAACACGATCTATGTTACATGAATTGGAATTACTGTTATCTATAATGTGGAAATAGAGCATCTACTTAGAGTTAACAAAAACCCAAATTAGATTTAACAAAATGTTGGTGTAAATCCCTTGTAAAAAAACACGTATATTTTTTATTAACAGTCGTTTACATACATTGTAGTCTGTGTAAGTCCGTTGCACTGACATGGTTTATTTTTTAATAATACGCCGAATTTTATAACGGAATATGGATTGCGTATGGTCGTTATACTTGCCTGCTTTTTTTAAGGCGGTCCTATTTTAAATTCAAGTTCGTTATAATCACCTATTGATAGAATGTGTTACTCAATAGTATTACTAATAAGCCTGAATAATTTGACAGGGTATGATATAATAGCATTTTCCTAAAATAGGCATAATACATATCATACATGCTGATGAATAAAACTAAATTTAAGTGATAATAGTATTGCGCTACTTGTGATACATTTCTATGTTTGTGTTTATCCTGCATTTGATTAAACAATGAATCTCATTATAATTGTATCCAATGATTTCTTTTAAAGGCTGCATAACTTATAGCCAATATCGTTTATGATTTTTGTATCTTGGTTTGTAAAGCCGAGGCAATTTAGGAACCTGTACAATGCAAAATTATTTAGAAGAATTGAAATAATTGAATAGCTATTGCACGTCCTCCTAGCAACATTAACTTGTTTAATTCTATTCGATTGTTGGCGCCGTCATGCCCCGTCATATTATGCTTTAGTGGAATCGACAAGTGGTATGTAACAAAACATGATATGATTCGATACTGAAAACAATAGCTCCATGGGACATCCCTTATGATTCGAAAACTTTGATTTTATGAAGACTTACATTACTTCAAGTATCTCTTAGTGACACAAACTGCGGTAAGGTTCCATCTGTGAGTACGGGTCAGAAATTTACAAAATAGATCATTAATTTTAGGGAAGGCAAATCATTTCGCATTCTGAATCGTGCTGCGATTTTGCTTGCATGATAGCTAAATGTCATCCGACTATGGTTACGTTCATAGTGGAACGACGACGCGGGGGAGTAGCCACGAGACTAGAGTAGTGACAGAAACAATAACTTTGAATCAGAGGGTACCGTTCATAGTGCTTGAGTCGAGTCGAGCTACGAGGCAAGTGCAATTTTTGTCTCGTCTCTGTGAACGTAACCTATCACAGATTAGGGCTGCCACACATTTCCTACATTTGGATTCGATTGTCTGAAACGATTATCGGATCAGGGCATCTGACGCTCAGACATTTATAAGTTTATACGATCATATCGCACACCTACGATCACATATCGGAGCGGACATCCGGCTCGGATGCAAGAGCAGTGCGTCCTAGCAATCGGAACTATTAAAATTCAATAATTATTTGAATGTCGTGGCAATGTAGTTGGTATGTTCTAAAAACATCGCATAGAAAATGGACGATGAAGAATTATTGGCAATTGCGTTTCTACTTTCACAGTGGAAACATTTTTTTAATAATTCTGATTGGTAGTGTCTGAGCGTCAGATGCCCTGATCCGACTATCGTTTCAGACAATTGCATCCAAATGTAGGAAGTGTGTGGCAGCCCTTAAGGCTGCTCTTGCATCCGAGCCGAATGTCCGATCCGATATCTGATCATAGGTGTGTGATATGATCATGCCCTGATCCGTCAATCGTTTCAGACGATCGGATCCAAATGTAGGAAGTGTGTGGCAGCCTTTAGACTAGGAAAGCGCTTAGTGAAGCAGATTACAATAAACTTTGTCAAGTCCATTGCAAAATTCAAAATTCTGTATAGTGAGCGCTTTAGACAGACGACACCAGACCAAAAAGGCGACACTAAGTAGGTATGCAGCCTAACTAGGTATTTTCGAACCTAATAATGAAGCTGCGAGCTTGAAGATAGCCACAAGATTTTAATAATTTTGAAGTTGAGCCCCACTAGCACCATTTTGTGTACAAATTTGAGATGCCAATATGTATTGAAAGCATTTGAGGTGTATAAAAGTATTTCTGGCTCAAATTTTGAAATCCACCAGTCACAACAGTAGTAGATCTCTGCACAAATAACTGCAACACTGAACAGAGATGGAAGGAGACCTGAAAATAGTCAATATCAATAGATATATCGGCACAGTCGAGAGTATGCCCACTTCGTCTAACCTTTCGCGTTAAATATGGAAAACAGCCAATAGGATTCGAACCGGCCATGCTAGATGTGAAGAAGTACTACACAAATGGGGCAAGATTCTCTCAGCGGAATGTGACCGCGAAGACGCGCATCAAATTATAGACCATATTGTCCATTAATGCGGCAACGGAGCATGCCCAGGAGAGGTGGCTAACTTTCTCTCTCTTATATCTTCCGCGATTAATTGGATCAAGAAACTGAACCTGGCACTGTGATATCTGATTATATTTACATCACTTTTAGTCTGTTTCTATGTTTTTGTTGTACGGGAAATAAATCTGGCTACGAAAGTGTTGCGTGTAATAAATCTGGAGATAACAGAGGGAGAGACTTACGCCGAGGTGAACAATTACAACTGAGTAACCACTGAAAAATATTTTGCAAAGAAACAGAATGATAAATTAGATGAAGTCCCAGTGATACCACAACCGCCTCACTTTCCCAAGTTACTCCTTTTCAAAGTAGATGTTGGCAATACATCCATTGCCAACGGAAGAAAAATGTTTGCAATGTCTACGACCATTGAAACTAACATGTCCATACTTTATCCAAATAGAATTACTTATTTTACAAATAACTCCAAATCATTTTCCATTTGGATAATTCACCATTAACTTGTCCATGTAAATGAAAAATATTTAACATCATATAATTACATACGCGCAGCAATTTATTTGCTGACCATTATTTTCTTTAATACGCTTCACATTATCTCGTTCCTATTAAATGGTTTATAAGATACCACCTCACTTCTTACGTATACATACAACGCTTGTATATGTACATCATAAGCTGGTGGGCTTAAATCTCGATAGCAAATTACACATTAAAATGACCGTGGGACACCAGATACTATCTAGACAAACGGTATTGGCAACAACGAATAAGCACGGTGTTTAACCTAGCCATTGCATTGTATTATTAAATGCACTAGGAAGAACAGAGCTGGTTCGAGGTTCTCTACCTTTACGGTCATGTTGCTCGTTTTGATTGTTTTACATTGGCCGGTATACTATTAGGTTACCTAACAACGTCTGCACGCGCAAATAATTCAAAGATAAAATAAGTATATCTACGAAACTATGTCTGCTGCGTTCTTTCATATAGTTTTCATGATGGTGTAATTATATAGCCTAAGTATTTATCTGTCATTTATGTATTTCTCCTGGTTGTAAACTGGCGATGTTAAACGTAATCATATTCAGTTCAAAGTCGTACATATGTAAATACTTGGATATAAGAATATAATATTCCCCGAGGAAAATCATGTTCCGCTTGAGGTATATGTGTGATTAATATACACATACGTAAACGAAATTTGTATATGGGTGAATATACTTTAAAGATGAATATACTTTAAATAGTAATAGAAAGTAGAAAATGAATGCGTTCCAAATTTGATCAAAGTTCAAAAACTGGTAATTCTATTGCCTTAAACACGTGATTTATTCTATTAAACATATGATCTACGACGAACATATGATCTACGACTACAATTTCTGACAAATCTAATTTGTATTAGCGAAATTATTCAGTTCGCAACAATAACTTATTTACTGTATGAATGCTCTCGAAAACATACCTACATACATACATATGGTATAATTTGTAAATACGAAACTACAAACCATCTAACAGGGATAACCATTCTACATTGCGATTATGATCCAGTTGTTGACTTGCACACAAACATGTGTGTTCTTTGTTAGCAAAACAAACTTGATTTACTGGAAGTAGTTAAATATATAATTGTCGGATCAAATAAAAGAAAATAAACTAATTAACGTAAGAATGAAACCGACACCAGATGTCATGTTTACCATGAAATAAAATTTAAATTTATACAGAGTGTGTAAAATGTATTGCAGCATATAGCAGCATATTATCCAAGTAATAATTAATAAAGCAGGCTTGGTGAACTTAATTAGAAAATAATATCGTTTGTCTCCATACTATAAGGATTCTCGAAGGAATGTCATGTAATTTTGGGTTTTACTTCTGTCCTCTTACTTTCCTATGCAGAAGAGCCTTGTAAACCCAAAAAACCTACTTCTGCCTTTATTCCACATCAAAGTTCATATAATTAAACAGTTTGTGGGAACACTATCTAATGAGAGGAATTGTGATGACTTTTTACGTTATCCAAAGCAAACCTCAAAGACGATATATTTTTCCATTCTGACATCTGCACTCAAGGTTCACAGTTTAAAACGAATGCACGTTAAAGGACAAAATATCTTGTCGCTGATTCAAGACATGCTACAAAATTTGAAAAAAATTGAGGTGTACGATAAGCCCCAATAAGTATTTTCTTCACTTACTTTTTAGAGAATCCAAGTATTAATCTTCAGAAGAATGAGGAAGCACAAAGTTAACTAAAGTTTTTTCGAATGGATAGTGTTACAAATAAATGATTTCTATGTTTAGTAATTGCTTAGTAAATATTGTCTATGAAGCAATGGTTATTGGTTTCAAATATTTAGATATTGCATAGAAAGTGTAGAAAACTGGCAACTTATACCATAATGTCTACTATAAGCTAACTGGCGCACAACCCATTCAATACTCCTTTGAATTGCCTTCTAGATCCTCAGACACGACTTCTATAGTATTTTTCTCCTGAATAGGTACAATACATTAAACAGGTACAGGGTCGGATTAGTTTCTGAAATTTATATGTGATCGAGGACTAGAATGAGCAACAATTTGAAGATTTATTGTGATTTTGTCTGTATAGTAACAAGTAATCTATTTCGTTTCTTATATTTCATATTTTTATCTCATTTTTTCATAATTTGGTTTTCTGTAGTTTCCCAAATTCCACGGCAAATGCGGAAAGATAACATCTTAAGTCGGTCTACAGCCGCAGGTATAATAATAACTCATGGCCAGCCGATGCCCCCTGTAATGGGCGCAAGCTGTTGGGGGATGCTAAGGCATGAATTATTATTATTATTATTATTTTAAAATAAATTACTTACATGTTAGATAACACCAAACTAAATCTTGATTGTAAGTAAAAACATTCAACTTCCTCTGACAAAAAAAGTTGCACAAAACGAATAAAGCTTGCATCAAAGTATTGGTATCTCTGGATAATTTAATCCTTTTAATCGTCAAATATAAATGCCAAATCGCTTCTATATAATTTCATTTTGGTGTAATACTAATTATGCATCCTCGTCATATCCTAAAACTCAATAATCTAATTTACCAAAGCTATATTTCTTAGTTCCTTAGAACAACAGCGACAAACAAGAGATTGAATTTGTACTTATAAGGTTTAAATCTATCACGATATATCATCATTAACAAAATAAAGTGCCTGATACATTTTTCAATTACATAGCCATCTAATGCAATCTACAGCTATTATTTTGATATTGCAGTCCTGATGTATCATATTAAGTAATAAAAACAAAATTACCATAATTATTGTCGCAAAAAATATCAAATACTACATAGTAATACATATAAAGATTTTCAAAGCTTTCACCTTGAATGCAAAATTTTGTGGTAAACCCACGTAATGAACGTCATCTCCAAGGTTGTGCATTTTTTGCAAACACATAATTAATAGCATCAAAAAATGTAGTGCATAGAATCTTGCCTTTTTCAAGTAGAGAAGTTGTTGTAAATGACATGTTTTCAGGTACATAGATATTCACGGAAGTATCTACGAATGACAAATAAAAAATTAGATTTATAATTATCCACCTAGAGGCTACTTGAGTTGTATTACACACTTGTTGCTTTAAGCATATTCGTCCAGCTTTTACGATATTTTTATTGTACGGAATGTAACTGCTTAATATGTTTTTTTTTTCGTTGTAAATGGTGTTTTAAGAAAAATATTCTTAGGTGGTGTTAAAAGCAGATGTTAGGTATTAACACATGTGTTCCGTGAGAAAAAAAAATAATAAAAAAGTGGCAGATGTGCAAGATCTGCACAAAGAGAGTACGGAATTGGTTCTATTTTTCGATTATACTTCTACTTCTTCTTGGATAATTATTTTTGTTTGATTATATCGCGACGATTATCGGAAATACAATTGAGTTCATTTCCGACTATGCCGACTAGATTAGGTGAGGTAACAACGACATAGCACTAATTGTAAGTTCAGCTTCAAATTGGATAACGCAGCACCGGCAACTCATGAAATGTTCCTGCAAAATTAAGGGCAAGATACTGTATGTAGAAATAGGTGTAGGATTGGTTTCAACGACCACGACGACCATTCACAACCAGGAAACCTGAAGGCATTGAACAACACATCTTCTTTCCAAGTTTTGGTCCTAAACTAAACTAAAGTGATTAAAAAAATTACTTTATGAATATGACAGTTTCATCATATCATCTCAAATTCATTGTGATATGAATACGTTTTTCTGTAAAACCCAAAATAGAATAGGAATTCTCGAGAAGAGGATATTTTTACTAAAAATACCCGTACAGCAAAAATGGCTCAGAAGTTAGCAATAGTTGTGCAGGCGTATTTGGCCCAGGAACCAAATACTCAGGGCTAATGGGAATTTACTCCAGCGTCTTCCAAGCAGAGATTAATGCTACTATAAATTGTACTTAACTGAATCTTGATAGGAGCTATCTGAACCAAAGCATTGCAAGTTTCTCCGACAGTCAAGCAGCCATCATGGCGCGTTCTAACACCATCACATCGAAATTAATCGGAATGTTTGAGGAAACTAGAATACAATACAGTTTGGAACCTACCGCAATTTCACTCACTATACAGACAAAAAAATTTTTGGAAGCTAGCTAAGTTCGGGTTTAAATATAACTAGGTAAGATTTCTTTGTTGAGCCAATGATTTCCTTTTCTTCTTCCTACAAACTTAAAGGAAAAAAACAAAAATACTAGATTGGACGGCTGAGAATTGACAAACCACGTTTTAGCTTTTCTTGGTATACTATCTTTTCTGCTTTTTCTAATTTATTCAGCAGGTTCACTGATAACATAGACACATGTAGCGTCCTATGGTTGGCTTAGTTCCAAACCTATATTTCATGATTAAGGGTATGCCGAAGATTGGACCGGCAGTTTTCACACATTTGCATCGACATTTATGTCAAAATCGTCTGATCAAGAAACCTTAGACATTAAGTATAATTATTGATTTGAGTATCAGTTACTGCAGGATATGAGTTAGGTAGAATATCCTTTACTGGTGTATTAACTTCAATTGAAGTTTTTTGTTAAAGTATTAATCTGTCATTGATTGGCTGGTTGATATAGGTTTGGCGACGAAGAGATAGTATTCTCTCTCAGATCATTTCTTCGATTGTCTGAAACACAAAAGATTTTTGAAATAGCATCCACCAAATCTGTAAGATCTTGTTGTGGAGTAAATCTACTAAATCTCTTGCTAATTCGTGTGCGTGTGGATATCCAGTTACGCAATTATGTAATCTTCGGTTTGATATGTTCAAAAGAGATTAACTTTTAATTACCTTCAGATTTTTGAAAGTTGTTAAAAATTAGTCAGTTAGGAAAATAATCATTTGGCTACATATACCTTCTCCGTATAAGATTGTGCACGTCTAGAATCAGACACACATAGGTACATTAACAATATGCACTCACTACGCGATATAACCTACACTAATGTGAGATAAGGCAAATATGCGTTCTTAGACGATTAAATTAAACATGACACACGTTAAATACAGCAATCTATCTAGTTGATGCCCAAGATGAAAAAATCAGCGCTAAGATTCATAGTGAGGCATAGCACAGCACACAATTATTCGGCATTTATAAGGACGACAGGAATTTATAGTTTACGGAACCAGTAATGAAATAACTTTTCCGAAAAGCTACCAGAAATTAATAAATATGCAGATATAATTAATCTGTGGATATATACTCAGTGACATTAGAAGTGCTACACTCAGAAGGAATCACTTCATGAAACGATATCATTTGCAAGCAATTGGCGACCCCGTGGCTGACTCCTATACACGTCTAGGCATCGACAAAATGAAATAGTCGATATCTGCTTGTGGCACCTCGTTCCAAGCAACTTGAACTTCGTTGATTAACTGTGCCAAAGTTTGTAGAGGATTGTGCAAAGTGGACAGTCTGCTTCCCGTGATATTCCACACATGTTCGATGGAGTTTAAATCCGGGGAACGAGGTGGCCGCGGTAAAACATTGACGCCTGTTTCTTGGAGAAAGTCTATAGTTCGACGAGCAATATGGGAACGTGCATTGTCTTGCTGAAAAAGGTCATCTGGACAGCCATCTAGATAAGGTAGTAACATAACGCGCAGCTGTCGTATTGCCTCGAATAATCAGAAGTGGTGGTTGGCTACCATAAGCAATAGCCCCCAAACCATTCCTCCAACCAGTCTGTGTACATGTTTCCCAACAGCAAACCCAGTATCCCATCGCAACCCACGCGGGCGTCGTACCCCTCGACGGCCAGCGTGCATACCTAGATAGAATCGCAATTCGTCGTTGAAGAGCACATTATGCCATTGTGCTTCCTAATGCTGCCGTTTTCTTCACCAGTTCAAGTGTTGAGGATAGTGGTCCCCAGTCGAAGGAAGCACTAATCGTGGACGGTATGAAAGAGGTCCAATGGCTCCAATGCGGCAGTATAGTGTAGGGATAGTAACAGATCTACCTTCTTCTCCAAACCATTGGTCATCGATTTGATGCGTTGTAGCAAAACTTGTCTTGTAGAGCTAGTTGTCTGAAGCGCCTATCTTGACGCTCTGTGGTACGCCTCGGTTGACCACTTGGTCTTCTTCGTGTTCCTCTACCTTCTTCTGTCCAGCAGACATTTTTGTTCGCAAAAAAGTATCAATGTGAAAATAATTTAGCATGCCTAAATATAGTCATTTTGATGCCAAAAAATCAAGTTGAACAAATTACTCCTTCTGGATGTAACACTTTTAACGTCACTGAGTGTACATAAGCTCCTAAAGTTGGAAGCTTAAATCTGGACTACACAATACATTGGGTAGTATTTTCATTAAGCCTACATAGACACCAATGCTTTCATCCATAATCTAAAAAAAGTTTGTAGGTACTACAAGTGGTGGTGTGCTCATGTATTCTGAACAAAAAACATCCTTCCTGGTATATAAATTATTATTATGTAATACCAAAAATGTATTACTAAAACCACCACACCAATAATTTATATCTAAAATAAACAAGTAGCATGTGTATTGTGCATATTTTATACATAGAGGCAATTTAGCAGACCTCTGGAATTTAAACTTTGTTTATACGTTAAAAAAGCTTCCAGATGATCCGGTATCATGTATAAAATTGTAATGTGGATATCTAGACAGAAATAATCTAAAATCCCGACTGATTAGCTATTGTTTATGTATTTATACGACCGTCGATAATTTGCAACACATGTTTCACAGATTTATATTTTTGACTGACTGAAGTTATTTTAAGCGAAACCGGTAAGGTAAAACACCATTTCCACATACATACATACATACGTAGAGTGTGTTAATTTTAACGGTATCTACTTTCTATGGTAATTAGTCGTTCTTTACGAAAACCGTTGCAAACTGCAGTTGCGAAATAGTATTAGGAATTTTGATTTAATTATGGGCTATATTTATGATATTCAAGAAGTTGTCTAAGTCTGTATAGATGTATGTCTCAACCTCTTAAAGAGTATATTCCCAAATTATTCAGTTCCAGCTGTTATAGGTTGTAAATATTGCATATGATAAGCTACTGAAACTTTACTTTGAACTTATGTCATAGATAAATAAATCAATGAAATGTAATCTTTGTTTATTATTGTGGCAAAGTCGTCGTGTTTTGACAGATTATAGATATAGGTTCTGTAATTTAGATAATCTGGTAATTCGCCTTAAATTAGCACATTTCTTGGATTAATTTTCATTATAGGCCACTCTACTCAACAATCATGACATTCAAATATTTTTATATTTTCTGCACATATACGCACACCCAGAATTCTGTCTGTCAGAACATCCACGAAGAGCAAGACATAACCTGGCCTTACAGATCTAACTGTGACCTTGACAGCAACACAGTTTTTTTCGTGCAGAAACCGCTTTTGTTAACTGTGAAGAGGAATTTTGTCCAGGAAAACATCATTGTTTTGATTCTATTCGGCTTGGGTAACTCCTCCAAATATAGCTCCTGAGGTCGTTTAGATTAATTTCTTACATGTTACGTGATCTGATAAACACTAAATTATATATTATATAAACTTTATTCTCTAATAGTTTAGACAGCATAGTATTCATAAAGTGAGCTACGAATTCATATCCGAGAGTTTTATGATCGTTTTACCAAAGATCTAAGTTGCAAAAGTTACTAATTTAATAACTATTTGCGCTTCCATGACAGCAACTACTACTTAACCTAAAAATTAACTGAGATATAGAATTTCATTAGAGAATATTACGAAATAGTACGAATCTTTTGTGTTTCTAAGACACAGAAGACAAGTTAAATACTGCATTTATAATAAATTTAAATTAATTACTTCATGTGTGTAAATAGGTCGCCTACGAACTCTAGTAGGATACACTCACACGTAATAGATAAGATAACGATAAGATTTCTAAACGAAATTTGACAAGTGTATTTTGCAAATACTGAGTAACTTGCTTCCGTTTCGTTACGAAAGCATTATCATAATATTTTCCTGTTTGCCGAAATGTTCCTTGCTGTAAATTTCGGCTGTATTAAATGACATTTGTTTAGCCATTATTGTGTTCGTTCAAGTCAGAAAAGTCAATTAGAAAAAGCCTTTCATTGGTTCAATATTATACATTTAATACAACAAATGTGAAGTTGAAATGTATGTATTCTAATTATATTCCCTAAAATCTCTGTTGGATAGAATAACTAAAATTGTAACCACCAAAAATGGCCAGGAAGTTTTTAACTAAACCTGTCAGAAACGTTTTAACTACTTTAAGATGGTAATTAATTAAAATTTCAGAAAAATTTATCAAGTGGTAGTGGCTTATCTGTAAGATTTTCAGTATTCTTTGACAATCTGATCAGGTGTACATTTTGTGAGATGTTTGGTATTTTATCGTTTTCGTTTGGCAATGTTGGTCTGAGAGTGTTATCATGGCTAGAGTGCACCAATGTGGAAATTACCGCTAATTAAACGAATTCGATAGGAGTCGTATTCACTATTCTGTCTTGCTATCAAGCATGGACTAGGGATGATCAGGAAAGCAGTAGAAGAGGAACCGAGAGATGAAGCAGAACAAATAAGGTACAGGATCGCTGCCTTCGACTTATGGCAAGAAGAAACCGATTCTCCAATAGCAGGTCAATTGCCGATCAATGGCTAACTAATTAAGGTCGCCTCGTAATACTTCGAAGGGTTGGTGCAGAATTAGAACTCAACAACGATAGTACCGTTTGGAGTAGTGTAATTTGCAACTTCACTGGAACGGAGAATGACATAGAGTGGTCTTTAGTGATGGATTCTGTTTGGGAATGCATGATGGTCAGACGAAGACGTGGGAAACGTCGCAATGTTGGATTTTCTGTTACAAGACATGTGCACCAAACTAGGAATTATGATATGGCATGGTATAACTTATGGGAGTAGATCTCGTTTGGTATTCGCCCGCGGTAATATAGACGTCCATCGATGTGGCGACGTAGTGGTAAAACCTCATATTCTTCTGTCCTCGGCAATTGCAAGACCCACTTTTCCAGTAAGATAATGCCCGGCCCCATATTTAAAAATGGATGGTTTTGTAGAGGCTAATCTCAATCTCTTGCCGTGGATATCTCCGTATCTTTTGCTCTCATTCTGCCCATTATGGAAAGAAAACTAAAGAACTCTCTGCATCCTCTGCAGGTGCTACAATCCATTCAGCACAAATTATTGTTTGGAACACAAGAGGCAATCGGCCATCTGCTGGAATCTATGCCGCAAAGTAAAGAAGTGTCTATCAGGAGTACACGAGCCTATTAGTAAAAAGAATTATTTATATTTTTTCTTTTTCTTTGAAAATTTAATTAATTGCTACTTTTTAATAGGTAGACGTTTCTGCCAAGTTTGGTCAAAGAATTCCTACCCCTTCTTGGTGTTGCGACTTCTATGTCATAGAGTATAAATTTAAACTATCAGCACTTCTTCCTTTCATTATTGTTTTTTTTTTCTAATTTGTTTTCAATAATAAATTGACATACAAAATAAATTACTAGATATTTTTTTACTGCTAACTTTGCTGAAAGTCTTGTACATTAACACGACTGGCTTTATACCTGCAGATCAACCTCTTGATTGTTTCTTTTACTCTCGGTAACGCAAATTCTCGGAGGAAATCTACCTACATCACATACATATGTATGTATATGCCAATAATAATAATAATAATAATGATTTATTGTCCAACGGCAAAACCTTTTACAGGACAAACTAAAGTACATACATACATACATATACAAAGTATAAAAGTAACAAAAAAAGAAAAAAATATATATATATATATTCAAAGAAAAGAAAACCAAAGAACTAATATCGTAAATCCACAGAATCAAAAAATATATCATTGAACAACAAGTCGGCATTACGACACATTGTGACTAAGGGAGACTTTAATAATAAATTTGTGCGAGGACAGGGTAATGAGAAGGTAAACGAGGAGCGAGAGGATAAACGTGGTACAAGGAAATCAATAGAGGAAAGTAAATCTGGAGAATCAATACTACCGCGAACAGTCTTCCAAACAAATCTTGCTCCAGACACCCTCCGACGAAGTTCCAACGATCGTACGTTATGCCTTTCCAACAGGGATTCATAGTCGATACCTCTTGCAGGATACTGGTTGTCCATTTTAAAGGACAGGTACTTCAGGAAACGGCGTTGGACTTTTCAATGCTCAGCTGGAGGTGGATATAATGTGGCGACCAAACCATAGATGCGTATTCTAATTTACTTACAACGAAGCTGAAGTATAGAGTTTTAAAAAGGTACACATCATTAAAAAATTTGCACGATCGCAGGACAAACCCTAAAGTCCTTGAAGCAGCAGCGCATAAATTTGCAATGTGTTCCGCAAAACTCAACCGGGAATCAAACAAAACTCCTAGATCTCTCACCGTGTCAACCTTCTCAAGATAGGTATCACGTATTGTGTACAATGAGTTGACGTAATTAATTTTCCTCGTAAAGCTAACAAAAACACACTTAGTAACATTTAACCTCAATTTATTTAAGAAGCACCAGCTGGAAATGCAGTTTAAATTATGTTGAAGATGAGCCACATCATCTAGGTTTCTAATGGGAGAGTAAATTTTTACGTCGTCCGCATAAGCTAATACTGGACAGGACAGAGACATCAATAAATCATTCACGAACAACACAAACAAAAGCGGCCCCAGATGCGACCCCTGTGGTACTCCGGAAGTGGGAGTGAAATCAAATGATTTGTAACCATTATAAAAAACGTAGTGAATTCTGTTAGTTAAGTAAGAATTTAAAAGTTGCAGGAATGAAGAACTTAATCCAAAAAATGATAATTTGTCAAGCAAAATTCCATGGTCAATTACATCGAAAGCGCTGCTAAGGTCGGTGTAGATAACATCAACCTGGCCTTGTAGATCAAGTTGTTCACTAAGATATTGACATATAGAGACAAGATTAGTAACTGTTGACCTTCCTTTAATGAAACCATGTTGTTTCGGTGAAATGTACGGGACTGTATTGTAATACAGGCAAGAATAAATAGCATGTTCAAATACCTTGGCAAAATTTGACAAAATAGAAATCGGTCTATAGTTACCAACACAAGTTTTGTCACCTTTCTTAAAGACAGGACTAATTCTTGCACGTTTCCAGCGTGTAGGAAAGGTAGATGTACTAACTGCCAAATTAATGATACAGGTCAACGGTTTCGCAAGCACATATCGAGCATCATGTAGGAGAAAACTAGGTACTTGATCATCCCCAGCAATATTCTTCTGTGGAAACTTTGACATTATACTAATTAGTTCTTCTTCCGTGGTTGGTAACAAAGTGAAAGGAGTACAGTTGGAATGAATAGCTTTAGGTGCAAAGGCATTACTTTCAATGTGTATTGAGGAAAATTTCAGAGCAAAGGCATTAACAATTTCGCCAAGATTGGGCAATAATTTATTTTGGAATATTGATGTTCCCATCCTTAACCATTTCCGCTATTGAATGCCGTACAGCCGTATTAATTTTAGTTTTCTTTTTTACTTTATTATATATAGGTATATTGTACATAGTAATAGTTTGGCATTTTTGCATGTGATGATTCACGTGAACATAATGCGGTATTGGCATCGTTAGCCTAGACCCAGTCTCTTGAGCACACCAAATCTTATTAAACTCGAAAGTTAAATTTTACTTCAAAAAGTTAAAGCATTACGGTGCAGTGAATTTTGAGCAAAGCATGTTTAATGCAATTATTTTCAAATATTTTGGCACATTTTACATCCAGATTATTCAAGTTCTAGCTATGCTTTCCAAGTCGTATTATTTAGAAGTATGCACTACTGCGATTATAATTATCGTGGTTATTTTTGCATGCAAGATAATTTTCTCCAAATTTGTAATTGTTACGGACAATATAAATATTATTAAACATTTCCAAATGGGTAGCAACGATATGATTTTATCTCAAATACTATTGAACGTATTGTATGTAACACTAATTGATTCAATTAAAGTGAAATTTTCCTAGGCATATTTCGTAAGCAAACTTTGTAATGTTTACTTTTAAAATTATCTACAATATCGCTAAAATTATAAACACACATATATTGCACATGAGATTATGAAACAAAATCAAATTTGCAGTAAGATATTTTTATGTGATAACTTTGGAAGATAATTTGCTATAAAAGTCGAAACTTTCACCTTAGTACTTTAGAAACAAGGTGGGATGATTCCTTAAAAAATAAAAAAGGTACTTAATTTATTTTAGAAAAAAGAATATGAAATAAGTTGAATGTTTTTAGTGCTATTAAAAAACAAAACGTGATTCATTGGTTTCAAAATTGAGGTAATAGGTTTCTTAATTCTGTTCTAGAAAATTGCACATTCATGTAAATATATAATTTGGGGTTGGTGACAGGTTTCAGTAGTATTGTTAACTATCCGCAACAAAAAAATGTAACACCTCTCTTTTCAAGATCGTAACATTAAAAAAAACATTAAATAACATTTAGAGTACCATTTCGTATTATCATTACATTGTTTGCATTCTCATCGTATACATATACATACATACATATATAGTTACTATGTAAATTTATTGTTTTATCTAGTATGTAGTGAAATGGAAGAAACTGAAATATTTTTTTATAATAACCAAACTTATTTCAGTTAATAATTCTACATACTGTATACTTGCATTGTTGATACAATTTTTGTTGTTGTATGGAGTCAAATTAATTTGAGATTACCTGCTCATACCTTGCTGAAAATATTGTTTATAGAGAAACTAATACTTAACGGTCTAAAAGACCACCATTAATACATGTACCTGTATGTATGTAAGTGTTATGTGCATTCCTGCAATGGTAGGAAAATTGATGTGTGATTGGGTGATTTCAATCACAGATTTTTTGAGTCTATCCAGTGCTTGAGAAAGGCAAGTTTTTTGATACATATTTCAACTTTATGGTCAGTCCATAAGTTAATGTTTTTTGGTAAATTTCTAAATAATATAAAAAGCACAATTTAACATTTTAATCAATTATATATTTTCCTCCATTATCTACAGTGTCTCGCCATCTTACAGGTAGATTTTTTATTCCATTGCTGTAGAAAGACTCTGGTTTTGATGCAAGAAAAACTTGAAAGGTCATTGTTTACATCCTGTTTAGAATTTAATTTTTTTCATGTAAAAAATTTTGTGAGGCATAAAATAAGTGAAAATCACTTGAGACAATATCTGGGGAGTGAGCAAGATGTGACAAAAGCTCTCAATTCAATTCACTAATTTTTTGCAGCGTTGTTCGAGCCGTATGCGGTCTAGCGTTATCATGATGAAACAGCACTTTCTTCATATTCACCAATCGTGATCAGTTTTGAGTTTAGACGGCAAAGTTGTTCACTATAAACTTCTCAATTAATCGTTTGATTTGGTTCTATCAATTCAAAATAGACTACACTATATGTATCCCACCTCACACTCAGAATAATCTTTTTGGGATGTAAAGACACGTTTGGAATCGGCCGTTTATCTCTAGGTGTCCACGTTCTTTTTCTTGTGATATTATGATAAATGATCCATTTTGCGTCACCTATTACCAAACTATCTAAAAATGGTTCTCTTTCGAAGCGCGATAAAAGGGAAGTGCCGATGTTTATTCGCTGTTGGTGATTGGCTTCGGATAACTCATGCGGTACCCACTTTCCAAGTTTGGATACTTTGTCAATCTTCTTTAAATTACGAAAGACTGTTCCATGAGATGAATTCATCCTTTCTGCGATCTGTCCACCTAAATTGTATTGCTTTAGTAAATGAGTCATAGCGAATTCCATGCATGCTATTAATGCGCACCCCTATAGTAATATTATTTTAGACTTTAATGTAACTTCACAAATTTAGCGAAATTTCTTAGATTAAGATTTTCAAAGCATAGCAATAACCCAAATACGGATTCAGGGGTTAGAGTACAGTGAACACAATGAGTACATTTAGCAAATGATTTACATATATGTATGTCACATAATGATAATAAATAAAAGTTTTCTTCCAATATCACATGCATGACCAAATTACAAAACCAGATTCTGCAAAAAAGTTGAAGTTACGATACTACATTGTATTTAACTTTTGACATTTCTAAAGACAATACTTGATTTTGAAGAGGTCTTAAACGTTTAATTTGGAATTACAATTTTCTGATTAATCTGTAGAGCCCATTCTGTTTACTGTTCTGATTATATTTTTAGTAATCATATGCAGGAATATTGCATTTTGTAAAAACAACTAAATCACTAGAGTGATCGTTTTTACATATATGTAGAATTGTCAAAATTTGACGTTATTTTGTAGTAGTCTAGTAATCTGTGTGTATGTAAATAAAGCGTTGGACAAAGAGTATAGATATGGGTAATTTCCAAAGTATTAAAAAAAATAGTGCTAATTTGGACAAATATCACACTGGTGTTGTTTGCAATACTTTTGATGAAAATGGATATTACAGAAAACCCAAACAATTTACCAGTCTTCATTTGTTACTCAAGTGTGAAGAAGCATTAGTTAACATTCCTTTTCTTCATAAATGTTTGCAAACTTTTTGTCGAAAAACGAGTTAAAATTCGTGAACTGGAAGTACCTCATGTTCACATTGCTAACTTGGTGAAATGATATCGATGGGCAATGCAATCGTCTGCCAAATACTTTAGGGACATACATTCTCAAAACTAAATTCAAAATAGACATAAAATATAAAACTCTAGTTTTAGAACTCTAGGACAAAGAACTTGTTCGCAAGTCGTGGAAGGACGGTAGAAAATCTTTTTCTGTGCTCTTCATGCTTGAATGGAAAGTTAATCTGAAAGAATTTAAAACTGGACAAAAATCACGAAAGAAATATGCTGAAAACTACGACTGAGAGAGGGAGACAGATTGGGAAGCAAACATCTACATCGGTTCCATAGTCCGCTCTAAAAGCACTGATTTCATATAGCTTTAAGTCTAAACTGGTTTGCAAGTAAGTTGGCAAAACAGCGAACTAATCTGCATTTCCTTGTAACAAATTTAGAAAAGATATCCAACACGAAGAAAGTGCGTTGGTCTAGACAACATCTAAGTCAACAATATCCAGTCTAACATCCGAAAACGCTGATACGAAGAAATGTATTAACTCACCGTCAAACACGAACAAGAAACTAGCTGATCTAAGTAATGCAAATTTAAGTACGTTTATGGGACTTGACCATTGCCTTATATTTTTTAGTTACAGTGATAGTAATTGTGTGACTGCCGCTACTACTTTCAAAATGTAGTTTCCCGAATGGTTTTAATTTATTCTGTATTCCAGCAGTATTTTTGGACCAAACGCATTTTGTAAACTTTGCTTCCAAAAACTGATTTTCTAATTGCTATTTTGTCATGTGATCTTGCTTTTCTCAATCTTCTCTCTGTTATAGAACATGAATCCTCCTTGTGAGTTTTCAGAGACAATTTTAGCTACCTCCCTGATAGTGTACTCTTTATCTACGCAAGACAAAGTAATTAATAACATTTATGGATAAATTGGGAGAAAATCTGTATGCAGAATTCTACGGTTAAAGTCACTAGTTATTTACGAAAATGTACAGAATGGAATATCACGCTACTGCTTCTTATTTTCTACGTTTATTTTTTCTTTCTATTGACATACATACTTTTACGTCTGATTTAATCTTAATAATGTTCTGTTCATGTTATTCAAAATAAACGTTTCCTCATCGTATGGTATACATACAATTCTTAATAACATCATATTACGTTGACTTCTCTTATTTTACAACAGCAATTTTCTAGAGATTTTAGTGTTGTACGAGCTGAGAAATATTAATATTAGAATTAAGCGGCAATCAAGCTGCAACTACTTCTATGTATGTGGTTGTTAGATTTGTGATAATTAATAGATTAGATACACATAACTAAACATACTAATCCATTCCATTTCACGGTATGCAAATCTCTTTTTTAATCTTGATCTCCTAGCAGCATTCGCGTAAATTTGATGGGTTTTTTCACCTCTATCCGTAGTCATAATATATAAATCTTCTGACGTAATGGATGATATTTCGTGCGATGAAATCTGCAAAAAAGCATACGTAATACGTTTTTTATAATAGTAGAAATAATGATGGAGGTTTCCAATAAAAGTTTTTAGAAAATATAATAATAGGATGAAATGTTGATATGGGCTTTCTCACGTCGACGTTAAGACATGAATCCGTACGAGTTTACTGTTACTTTTTTACGTGACTCTAATTGGTTTCCTGGTGGCCGACGCTTCCCCTTTTCAATCTCATAGTAGAAATGTCATGGCTACATGCGTCAACATAACTTTAATACTCTGGGGATTTACATTAGGCATTTGTAAATATACTCCTAAACGTAAATGGCAAAATTTAGTGGCACAAGTATGTATACACCGGTCGTTAAGCGTAAATGAACTGTATAAGTCTCATTAATCTACTCCAGGCACCACTAACACTATCCGAAAGCTTCATATTCATCTTAAGGGCATGTTTTTGCGACTTACATATATCGCTGCAAAAATCCTTCGTCCGTTGTTCAAACACAGAACCAAACTTTCAAGGCTGAAATCTTGTCAATTCTCATCCTGAGTGCAAAACATATCTTTGATGTACTACTCTAGTTATATAAGTTTAGGATATGAAGTTTAAACGAAGAATAAAATGGTCAATACAGTCTAATACGAAAAGATTATGTTATTCGACGTATAGATCCTACAGCGATCTGTTGGTTAATCAAATCTCTTCACCCAGCACATCAATTTCTGTATTGAGCCAAAGCATTTCCTTATCTGGAATGTTGTAGCCGTAAACGTGACCGCAAACGTCGCCTAATTTGTGGAGTTTGAAAACTATAGAAGTTAAATTAAAATTGGTATTGTTACGGAAAATTTTATACTTTAATATCGTGTCGCCTTAAGGTTCAGTATGTGAAAAGACAAGATTTTACTCCTCTTGTGATACCAATATTTCTAATTGGTAGAACTCAAAACCTACTACCCTAAAACTGTTTTTAACTGAGTTTTATTATCGCCCTGATAATGACAGCATTGCTGCTGCTGCAACGCGTTGACAATTATCCAAGTGTTTGGTGTCCTGTGGGTGATAGTGAATTAGTGTTCTACTTCAGCACCAAGAGATCCAGTGAATATTTGTTTAGTAGTTCCACTGTAACTGCCAATGTTTACCACAACAATTCTTATATATTGAAAACTATTAACTATGAGACCTGAATTTATTGTTTTTTTCACTTGGTTTTATTTATGTCTCTTATTGACCGGGCTAGCAGAGTGGTGGCTGGCTCACTTGCGTACTAGTTTGGGAGTATCGAGTTCGAACAACGGTACATTAATTCTTAATTTTGGCGTTGTAATTACCAACATTTCGAAGCAATTACAGGAAAGTAGTATCCTAAGTCGGTCTACAGCAGCAAGTATACATAATAATAACTCATGGCTAACCGATACTCTATGTAATCGGAGCAAGGTATTGGGGGAAGTTAGGGTCTGATTCATGAATACTGTTACTATCATCTGCTTCCTTGTATACGGCACTTGACTATACCTTCTATTAGGAGTTTAATATTTCCCTTGTAAGCAGGCCATTTACATTGATATATACTTTATAGAGATAATGATTTTTCTTCTTTTTTTTTCTATTATTGGTTCTGAGCTAGTTATTTGTGGAATTAATGATTTCATAGTGTTCGTTAAATCAGCATTTAACATGAACACCTCCACCTCTCCCTCTAACAACTACCAACAAATATATGTTGGTTATTTGTAGAAATACTGGTTTTACATTAGAATTACATTTTGTGAATCACTTACTGGAACGTCGAATATTTCAAATTTTCAATATTTTACTTCGTGTGGTAGAGAAAAAAAAGTTATTTGGGAAAGTCGTTTAGACTGAATTTTACTGGCACCTACCAAATATTGTTACAAAATTTGAAATTCTAATTTTTTTAATTTAATAGAATTTCTATGTAAAATACCCAAAAACTATTTTGCTTGCATCGACAAAATAAGCTAAGTTTATAGTTTACGTTTATGTTAGGTACTCCACAAAATATAACTCGTTAATCTGCAAAATTAAGCAAAAGCAGCACTCTTTCAAATAAACAATATTAATATATGTCTGGTTAAATGGGATATATTACATTGTACGAGAAAATAATACAAATTTCTCGAAATACGTATGTACCTAAAGGGTGACCTACATCAAAGCAACATAGAGCAATATTTTTGTTGGTGTATGTTGCCGTTGATTCCAAAGTATAGACAGGAAGCAACATTTATATAAACATTTTGTCTTCAGCGAAGCAACGAAAA